>PVLD010028911.1:0-18745 GCA_004027595.1 Dinomys branickii | reverse complement strand
CTCAGTCTAGTTAAGATGGCAGTGAAGATTAACTGGCACAGCTTTTTATTATATGCTGTCCACCATTTTGTGGATACTTTCCTTTTTAATTATATTTTTCGTTAAGGCAGCAGCCTCTCAAGCGCACCCAGACCTCAAGTTGGAGGAGAAAGAGTAAGGGCTCTGTGTTGGGATGTAACATAAGAATTGTTAAGCTCAGCTCCCTTACATCGATGCCACAAAGAGCCAGAAAAAAACTGAAAACTCCAAAAGATCTGAAGTGCTGAACATGGATGAGGACTGCATTCAGCCAAAGGAACTTCTTTCCCTTTAGCATTCTTCGGATTCAGGTTGTAGTTAATCAGGCAGCCTATCTGTTCTTTGAGGTGCAGGAGCAGAATTTCAACTGAGAGTGTTAGCTGCACTTTGTTCACAGAAGAGCAGAGGTGAAATGAAGAAGAACATCACTGCTGCCAAGCACTGCTGAGATGGATCTCTTCCTGCATCTTGGTCTCCTAGCGTCAAAATGATTCTCCTAAAAGTTGTCATCACACACAGCACATGCAAACATGCAATATTTTCTTCATTACCCTCAACACACACACACACACACACACACAGAAACACAACCACTCCCCACATCCATAAGAATAAGAGTCTTCCTCCTTGTTGCTGATTCTGATGTGAGTGCATCTGATCCTTCCTTTGGCAGTTAAAGAATCACTGCCCAACCTAAACCACTCCTCAAGTAACCTCCCATCTTCTGAGGAATTTATTACAGCTCTTTGGAGAAATAAAAATTGCATGTTTTTAGGGTGTTTTGATATATGTTTACATGGGAAATTGATCACCACAATCAGGCCAATTAACATGTCCATCACTTCAAATAATAACCATTGTGTTCACAGTGAGAACACCTCACCAGCTCTCAGCAGTCTGAAGAACACAGCACATCTTCATGAACTCTAATTACTCTGCTGTGAAGGGTCTACAGTATGGCTTCATGTTAGAGCTGAGTGTTAGTGCCTTTTGCCCAATATCACTGTTTTCTCTCACAGCCCAGTTTCCTGCAACCCCATTCCACTCTCTGCTTCAATGAGTTTGACTGTATTCTATCTTTTATTCTGTGTACAAGTGAGAAACACAGCATCTCCTGTGTCTGGCTTATTTCACTTAGCATATCTTCTGGGTACATGAATGTTGTTATAAATGCAAGATTTACTTCTTACTAGAGTTAAGTAATACTACCTTTTTATATAAATACCATATTTTAATATAAATACCATATTATCCATTCATTTGCTCAAAAACACTTTAGTTTTACATCTTGCCTATTTAATGTCTCAGTGAAGATGGGATTGGAGATGTTTCTCTGGGATAGTCGTTTCCTTGGATATATATGCAGAAATGAGGTGCTGGGTCATATAGTAGCTCTGTATTTAATTTTCTCAGAAACCTTTACACTGTTCTCCATAATGGCTGTGGTTTTCTAGAAACATTCCCTAGGAATTGTATAGTGTGAAAAATTCCCTGTTCTCCCCATGGTTGCCATACTGGCCATCTTTGATGTTTTGTAATGGCCATCCTGAGAGGTGTGAGGTGAGATCACTCACTGTAATGTTAGAGCCCTGACCTATAACAAAACATGATCCTCTTCACTCATCTTTGTGGAAGCTTATATTAGCTTGGAAAGATCACGGAAGCCAACTCGAGCAGGATACATGTTGTAAATCTTTTTATAAATAAATAATACGTAGGAAGAGTTTTGTATGAATTTTCATTGCAAGTGTATTAGGAATTATTAGCATTACAGCCACTGTAGCAATAACTAAAGCTCTTCATCAGTCGGTGCAAAGGACTCTATTTATGTAAATGTGACATGGTAGAAAAAGAATGTACTGTTTGAGTGTTTGTCCCTCTGAACAGCTGTTCCCCTTTGAGCTCAATGTTTCTTTTATCATTTGTTCATAATGCAATTGGGTTATAGATTAAAAAGCATGCTTTCACCTAAGTTACCAGCTAGTTTAAATGATATCAAAATTAAGATATTTAACTACAGCCCTTAGGAGGAGACATTATTGGGTAGGACTCCAATAGGTGAATAAAGGCCTGCCCAACCTTTATGCATTAATAAGAAGCCCCCACTGATCTCCGTAGTCTCCTGGGAGATACCCCAATAATTGGGTCATTTGGTCAAAAGAAAGTTTTTCAGTAAAAATTACAATATGGTTTTCTCATAAAAGATGCTCTTGGTATAGAACTCCCCACTTTCCTAGGGCTGTCACCCTAACCCCAGGGCTGCACTTAGGGCCTGGGCCCAGTAAGTCATAATGTGCCTCAACAGTGGCCTCACTGGCACCGGCATCATTGCCATTACTGGTGTGAGAGTCCTTCTTGACCCTTCTGTAGCAGAAGCCAGGGCTCTGTGTTCTGGGAGGAGACATCATCCACAGCGAAAGCCTCAAACAAGATCACTACCGGCAGGCAGGGAAGGAAGGAAAACCAACACTGAATGCACACATCTGACAAATAAGCTACAAGCCAGCTGCTTGCTGGGACACTTAGCGTCACTGAGGCAAATGCAACTGCATGCCTGGTGCATAATGGGAGACAGAGTTCAAATGCAGCTGTGAGTTACAGAGACACCAGCCAGGACAAGAGCAGGTCAAAGAAAATGGCCACACTCGTGGTGCGGGCTGGGATGGTCTGTCTGCCTCCTGGTGGAGGACTCCCCCTAGTGCCAATGGGGCAGGAAACTGTACCTGTAGGCCAGCGACCCCTGGGGACTGTCACTCCCCCACCCTATCTGACTGACCCTGGGTCCTGGGACCCACCCTCACACAGGAGGAGCAGCTGCAGGGAAGACTGGCATGACTGGCAGAGGGACTACAGTGGGCAAAGCTCTCCGCATAGATGAGCCCTCAGACCTGGAATGCAATATGGGAAGGTACCGGCCTCTGAACGCAGCTGGCTTTAGTTGGTGCAGGGGCACCATGCTCTGGAAGGCTGACTCACACCTGAAGCCTGGCTCTCCCAGCATGCGGATCATGTGAGGAACACAGAGGGCGCAGCTGGCTCACACCCAGCACACACTGCTTCTCTGTGGGGCTCAGGGTCTGCATTCCAGTTCCAGGGCTTCCCAGATGAGGCCCTGCCTGCCAGAGCCTGGGAGGATGAAATGCGGGGTGCACAGAGCACTCAGGACCCGACTGGCCTGACAGACTCAGCTACTCTCACACACAAGCTTCTGTTCTACCCAGTTGGAAAATCGCCCCATGCATGACTCAAAGACAGAGCCCGGCAAAGCTGGGCCCACCTGGCTGTTCCGTACCAAAAGAGCATTGCACAGCTCTTTTCACTGTTTTCCTGGCACTGAGAATCCAGGCCCAGGAACGCCATTCTGGCTGGGCACACAGCCTTCTCTGGTATCCCAATGACCTGTGGGCCTCCCAGTCTGAGACCATGATGCCTCCTCCTGAGAGCTCCCTGTCCAGTGTGCACTGCCCTCCCTGTTTGGGGTCTTGGGCTCCCACATATGTTACCAAGCCCACAAGGCAGCCCAGCTAGCACAGAGCCCCCAGTGCATTCTCCTCCCCTGCCCCAGCAATACCGACAGGGGAGCGCAGGCAGACACACCTTGGTACCACCCTGTACCCTGCTGGATGCCCTGAAGGAAGGAGCATGTAGGGCTGGCCAGGCTGGCAGAGAGGGCCTCACTCTGGGCAAGGGGTGCTCTCATGATGCACACAGCTTTTGGGTGCCCCATGTCACTCGCATATCAAGGGCAGTGGTCAGCAGGAAGGAAAGACCTTACCGCTCCCCCTATGGCCACCATGTCCCGGCCGAAGTGCACTGCCACCACTTCAGGCTCATAGCCAAGGCAGTCCAGGCTGAAGCACTTCCTCTGGTCCTTCAGCAGGATGATCTGTAGAACACACAGGTTGGGTCAGAGGAGCAGGCCCTCAGAACACATGTCTCAGGAAGTTGCCTGGCTCAGGCCGGGTTACTGGGGCCTAGCCGTTCCCACCCTCATCAGTAAGAGTGGGGGATGAAAGCCAGGAACAGTCCATGTCTCCACGTGGACCATGACTATGGTCACTGTCACTACATTCACTAACCATGGCATCGGGCTCTCAAAGGCTTTGGGTTCCATCTCAACACTGCAGTGAGTGATGCATGGTATTCCCAAAGAGCAGGGGCAAGGGCAGACCAGCAGTATGGGATGAAGTGGGGGTGACATGGTCCTGAGCAACACTCGGGTCACAAGAGAGAACCAATGTCTTTCAGTTCACGGCTCTTGTGCAGTGAACACAAGTATGGTGTCCTGTGATGAAGTACCAGGGAAACCCTGGAAATCATGCAGTCCAGAATGACCAGCCCTGACCCTAGTGAGCGAAGAGGAGGAGGAGGAGGAGAAGGAAAAGGAGGCGGCGTTATGCTCCCAGGCATCACGGCAGGACCCATGCAGGCTGCAGCCAAACCTGCCCCCCACCCAAGTTCTGAGATCTTTGTCCCGGGGATACTGCCTGCCCTGGACTGTGTCTTCAGAGCACCGTGTGCCAGCCTGGAGTCCAATCCTCAGAGAGCTGCTCCCAGGCATGTGCTGACAGAATGGGCTCTGGAGGTAGGCAGTGGCCTGACCCTGTTCCAACTTATACTGGTTGTAGACAGGAGCTCAGAAGTGGTCCTGACCCTTTTCCCAGTGTTGAAAAAACAAGACAACCCAGGCCTCCTGAAAATGGACTTCAAAAGCAAGGATAAATGTGACCTCAGTGGCAGGAGGTAGTATCATCAGCATGCAGCCTTGAGGAGTGAGTGCTGTGTTCTGCTGGGCTTTGCTGTAAGTGTACAGCAGGAGTCTGCTCCTCCCTGTCACAGGGAGAAAATAGGGTACAGAGGGCTCAAGCCATAGTCCCCGAGGAGCCCAGGTCCTTGCCTGTGGCCACCACACTGGCCCTGCCCCAGCCCCACATTACACACAACAGAGTCCCAACAGGGATTGCTCCTCTGTCTGCTCCTGGATCTAACAGACTGGCCCCCAGACAGCATGCCCTTGATCTGTGACAGCTCCATCTCTGTCCCACATCAGCAGCTTCTAAGAGCACTCCCTCTATGGGATTCTGCTTCTGTGTGCTGTACGGTGGCCAGGTGGCAGCACCCCAGTCTGAGGGCATGAACATCAGAGGGGGCTGAGATGGAACTTGAACCTGGCTGTTCCTTTACCTAACATCCCAGGCCCCCTGTGGTGCTCCTGGCCCTGCAGCTCCACAGGGGTGCCTGCAGAAGGTCCCCACCTGGAAAGGACCCCAGATGGCAGGTCAGGAGAAAGGTGCACACGTCCCACACTGGCCAAAGTGCTAGGGCACTGCCAGTGACACCTGACTGCATCCCTTGCTGAGTTCTCCACTGCCCACCCAACCCGAGCTGGGCATCTAGACACACATGCTGGAAGGTCCTGCAACATGGACAAGGGGCCCCAGGCCATCTGCGACTATGCCCTACTGGTCATCCTGGCTATCCGCAGCCATGGCCTGGCAGAAAGTTCTCATTATCCAAGACACAGAAATCTGTACTTCCTGAAGCAATTCGGTTCACAGACAAGGGAGGGGTGAGTGGATTCTTAAGGGCAAATTCTTTACCAGGGTTTGTCACCGAATCACCCCTGCTTAGCTACACAGGGGGATGCCCAGATCCCTGACAAATGATGTGTGTGTTGGACCAGAGTTCTGTATAATATGGGTAAGATCAGGCGTGGATTCCAGGAAAGGGCCCTCTGTTCCAGAAATTCCAAAAGAAAAGGTGTGCAGATGACCCAGTGATCGGAACAAGAACCCATCAGGCCCAGGGTCACCTGTGGCCTTGACAATGTCAGGAGATGGCACTAAGCCACAACCTCATCACCACACCCAAGAGTCTGCGAGAGATGAGAATTCTGAAGTTCAGATATGGCGAGGTGAGACTTGAGGTTGGACAGCTCCAACATGCAGGGCTGGATGATGACAGAAGCACTGGGGCTGGGCCCGATGTGAGGTGACAGAACCTAGGTGTCCCTTTACCATCCAGACTGTGGGCAGCGACCTACTCTCCTGTACCCATTCCCACCCGTGTTCACAGGGTAAGGCCCTGCCTGACGGGAGGGCTGTGGGATGACAGGGGCCAGTATGTGGACACCCTCGCACAGCACTGATGGGCCTGGCACCTATGCTTGCCACCTCTTTCACAGGCTAGTGTGCATGTAAATGCTGCCCTGGGCCCACTCAGCAGGAAGTACAGGCTTTCACCCACCTCTCCTTCCCACCCAAGATCAAACCAGATTCGTATATGCCTGATGCACACTACCACGGTGTACCAACCAGAGTCAATGGCCAAGCACTTGGGTTGGAAGTCCAGATTCATGACTTCTTCCCCACTGGTAGATAAACAGAACATTTCCATGCTGTAGTGGCTCAAAGTCGGTGCCTAACATACAAGTACCCACACTGCAAAACCAGTGCTACTTAGCTGTGCATAAGGAACTGCACACTATGCCGAGGGAGTGTTCACAAACACAGGCAACAGAAGTAAATAAATGACCCGCTTCTCTGTGGCACAGAGGTGGGGGGCGCAGGTGAAGGAAGTGGCAAATGGGGTATGGGGACACTGTGCTGGTATGGATCCCTGGCAGGTACCTGCCACTCTGTCCCTCCGTGGAGCATAGTTCCTATCCTGGCATCCAGCACAAAGAGAACTGAGCCTGCTCCCTCCTGATGGTCAGCAACTTAAGCCCACAGGGTAATTGCCAGGAATCTGCTACTCTCAACGTGCAAAAACCATGTTACCATCTATCTCGGCTGCTGCTACAAAAGTCATCCTAGAATTTAGATGCAGGCGTGTGCACACATACCCTTCCTAAATACTATAAATTTACAAATCTTCCCTGCAGTTGGGCCAGGCATAGGGTCTCTAGTGCTCCCTGCACAGACCCTGCCTGACATGACCAGGCTTCAGTTGGTTTTGTGGGAGCCCTGGGTGTGGACAGAGCGTGCGGAGATGGCCCCTCCTGCCTCCAGAAAGACTCGCCAAGGGTTATGTAAGGGCAGGATGGCCATCTCAGCATGGAAGCACATGCCTGTAATGCCATCACTCTAGGAGGCTGAGGCAGATCACAGCTACTCTGAGCAACTTGGATCCTATCTCAAAATAAACAGTAAGCAAAAGGCTGTGGATGCAGCTCAGTGTGAAGGCCCTAGTTTTAATTTGAATAAAACAAACAAAAAAAACAGACAAAAACAGAGAGCAGCAAAATCAGAAGGCAGTAGAAGGAAGACATTCGAGATCCTCCCAGGAGATGTGACAGGCGCAGAGCCCCTATCACCCAGGTAAGGGAGGAGCATGCAGTGAGCTGTGAGCTGTGTCCCATGCTGCATGTGGGGCTCACAGAGATCCTTCCTGGGACTCCTAGTCCCCTAGATGAGCCATGTCCTTTAATGAACAGGAAGTGCAGCCTGGGGCTGGCAGGCTCGGTCCAGGGCCACCTTTCCTCTTCCCACTTGTGCTCAGAACATCCTGTTACTCGCTGCCAGCTACTCTCCCAGCACCAGCTCCAAGGGCTGCCATTCAAGAGCCACAGCAAAACCCAACAAAGCAACAGGTCTGAATTGCTGCCTGCACGTATGTCTCACACAAGCAGCAGAGTGCTGCTCCTACTGATTGCTGCTATGGCCGGAGCCTCGCCTGATCTCTCCTCCTCTCACTGAGGAGGCAAGACGGAGAAGGAGAGACCTGCGGGGCTCAGGCTCCAACACAGCAATGCTCAGAATGGGAGGGGCAACCCTGTCTGCATTCCCATGGCAGCTTTCACCTCAGCGTCAGTCCCACAGCATCAGGTTGGTGTACCACACAGTGTCATCCATGCTGCGGCTGACCAGCTGTCCTGACTCATCCACTGTCATCCTGGACACCTGATTTGTGTGGCCTTTCCCGGAGAAGGAGTCATTCTCACCTGTCTCTAAATCCCAGTAACTTAGGGCCGCGTTAAGGAGAAGGGTGCAACCTGCCCCTCTGTGGGGGCTGTGGTCAACACCCAGTCCCAGGCAGCACAGACACTGAGGGTGAGAGGCCCAGAACCTCATGGGTGTCCAAGCCCAGGATTCTAGAAAGCACATGCAGCAGAAAGCCAGACTGTGAGGTGGGGACACACACTGTCTCCTGGTGACACCTGTGCAAGGACTGTCCACCGAGTCACAATGTCCACTGCCCTATGGCACTTCATGCAGATAAGCAGCCCTTGATGGACATGCTGTGCAAACCTCACTCTTGGGAATGGACCTGAGCACCAGTAAGTGGAAAACTCCACCCGAGCTTCTCAGGGCAGTGACGTAACAGGCACTGCACACATCTAATGGAACCACCTTCAAGGCATGTATACAAGGTGTGTACTGGACATGATGCATTTGGTGCTTAGAACTAGACCACCCAAAGTTAGGTATCTTTATGTATATGCAAATATTTCAAAATCTGAAAAAAAAGAACACCCAAATCCCAAGAACTTCCGGTCCCAAGCATTGGTGATAAGGGATGCCCAACCTGTAGTGTGACCCATTAAGTAAACTCCTGCAGGGAACAGGACAACACAGCTCCCTACACAATGGTTCAGATGATGCTGCTGGCACAGACTTTGAACAAGAGAATAACATTTCATTTTATCCTTTCTATATAACACAGTCCAGCCTACAGATGTCTGACCATCTGCCTGGAAGCCATCTCTGCCTGCTTCTCTGGTGATGTTTGCCCAGGTGCCACCAGTAATGGCCCCAGAGGACCCACCTTTCCAGGGGTTGTGGTGCAGACTCTGAGCTTAAGGTTCTTGCATAGGCTGTGGCTTCATTAATGGATTCTTTCACATTAGCAAATGAGAATCCTATTTCAAATGCAGGTGACTATCTCTGAGGGAGGCTGACCCACTGGGATGACAGGGGAGACTAGTCCCACAGCCTCCTCTGCACGAGCTGTGATATGTTTCCTGACACAGTGTATCTGCCTGGTCTCCAGGCTCACGGCTACCGGCCTGTTTGTCTCCACCCTAAGAGGGACAAGCCTGGCCCTGTCACATGGTGGGTGCACTCAGTTAGGCAGGCAGAGAATGCACTGCATCTGCCAGCTCGGTGATGTGTGCCCAGGGGCATGGCACAGAGAAGCACTGCAGAATTTGTCATTCGGGAGAGTCCCAGGCCATGTCTGTAAGGGGCAATAGGCACCTCTAGGAGATCCGATCTCCGCCATGGGCTGATGGGCCAAGTGACTCAAGGAGAGGCCCCTGTCTTCAAGCTTCAGTATCTCATTTGTAAATCAATGCATTCTAAGACTCCAGGGTTCCACTGCTTGTGACAGGGACAAGGCTGGCACCCACTGCTGTTTACAGGAAGGAAGCAGTTCAGGTCAGAGAAGGTGAGCAGCATGGCAGACACATGGGGAAAGCACCTGGTGGGGTCAACGCTGTGTCCTCCTTGGCACTGGGCCTCGAGCCACCAAGGGTCCACATGTCATGGATACCTGCAGAACCTAGAGCCACTTGGCCGCCAGCCCTATGGGGACAGGACAGTCCTCTCCCCTGCTAGCACCTTGACTCAAAGGATATTACTGTGGCCATCATGGCTCCCAGAGTAGATGTAAGACTTGCCACCATTTTTGTGCACCGTCAGACACAGGATCAATTTACTGTGACTCTGTGAGGAGACAAGGGGTAGGGTGAGCTGAGGACACTCCTGCTCGAGCCATGGTCAGCTGCCCTGATGGCCAGTCACTAACAAATCTGGCCACACATGACCTCCCTTCCCTACCTCTGGGTCTGACCAACAGCTCAAATCAAGCACCTAACTCACAGGCACAAGGCATCTTCCAACCAAGTATCCCAGCACTCTGACACCCTGCTCCAACCTCCCCAAGGCTGACAACATAAGTTCAGGTGTGCACAGTAGATCTACAATCAGACATGTATCCCAGAAGGGACCTTGAACTTCTTCTGTGACTGCTTCTGGACAGAAAGCCCTGCAGAGAGGTGCATGATTATACCTTTTCCCTGGTCCCCAGCAATCTCCCTGTTCTTTATCAGCAAACTCAACTGTCAGTTGGCCAATTCACACTCCCAGAACTTTCCAGCATTCTATGCATTCCATGTGTTGCCATGAAATTGTATCTCTCCTCAGAAGGGGCACAAAGCCAATGCACACCATTGTTCCAGTAAGGGGTATTCACAGGACAGCATCCCTAATTCTGCTACTAACTTAACATTGTCCCTGAGCTAGCTTGGACAGTGAGAAGACTTCTGTGCCACCTCCTGGCTTGGGAACCTGTGCGAGATGCATGCTCTTTGCTGCATCCATGAAGTTACCGGTGTCCCTGCTGAGGAGGGGGAGTTTAACAAGCTGGCGTTCCTGGGCGATCTGCATGCACCTGAAAATTATCCCTGGAGCCCCTCGACTGTTCCCTCTGGACCAGCCATGAAGCCCTTTGTGAAAATGCCCAAGTGAGGCTCATGTGCAGTCAGGGCTGCGAATCACTTTTTCCTGGGCTCTGGGTGGTGACTCAGTAGCCTCTGCAGTCTGTGGTCAGCCCCAGACACCTTGCATGACCCACACTGGTGTAACTCAGATAGCTTTGTCCTCTAACAAACATAGGAACTCACAAAATGCCGAGCTGACCTAGCCAAGAAATGCTAGCCAGGCTGCAGTCAGCCCCAGAGACATTAGTAAGAGCAGACACACACAGCCGGACTGACAGACACAGGAAAGACACTGCTACACTGCTGGAGCCAGGCCTGAATCTCTGCAGAATTTCCTAGTGTCCCACAGAAAGGCAGAGAGGAGCAGTCAGGCTTGAGATGAGATGCCCCCAACTGCCTGGCACGGTCATCTTGCCGCCAAACCGTGCACATCTTCCCTCTCACTACTTTCACTCTGCTGAACAAACCCCAAAGGCCAAGCAGGCACCTCCCCTAGGTTCCCTTTTCTGGCATAGGGATCTTTCACTCCCTGGCCCCTGGGTGGGCCTGGCTCACCTTGATGACCTGAAGGGGCTTGCTGGGGTTGTTCTTGTCCAGGTAGTTGATGTAGTCTGACAGGGAGATGCTCAGGAAGTGGTCTTTCTGCATAAGCACCAAAAGCTGCTGGTCCAGAACAGTGGAGCCCATGGGAAATGTGCTGACCACTGAGGTTGCACTGATGTCCCAAATCTTCAAGGATTTGTCTCCAGAAGCAGAAAGCAAGTGGATGCTATCAAGACTCCAACTAAGCTGTGCAAACCAAGACGGGCCTGTGTCAGAGGACTGCAGAGGGAAGAGCCCAAAGAGCAGCCTGGCCACAGCCTGCATTTTTCAGCAGAAGAAAGCACATCCTGAGGCAGCCATGGGATGTTTCCAGTGCCCAAGCCCCTGCCATCCCGTGGTGACCCTGAAAGCAGGTAATATTTCCCAACTCTTAGCCCCTCACTTAAAATTGTTCTCTAATTTTAATACTGACAGCTATAGACAAAGACTTGGACAAATTACCACTAGTGCATCACGAGACACAAAGCTTCATACTCAGAGCATAAATCCCTCCATCATGAGCCTTGCTTCCACCCAGTGCACATATTTTCTCTTCCATCTTCCCATCGTAGATGAGGCTGATTATCCAGTATGGAATGAGTGGTGTCAGTGATGGTCCAAGGAAAACTTGGAATGAGACTCCCTAACCTGTGCCCCAGAGAAGTCCTGGGAGATTACATCTTAGCTAAATTAGGCCTGAGTAGCAGTGAAAAAGGAGATTGGTTTAAATCTAAAGTGTCCTGTAGGAGTTTATTTAGAAGATGGTTGGCCCATGCGGGCACTATTCCAATCTGTGGATTCATCCACTGAGTTCATAGCTGCACGTGCTGCTAGTGGGTAGGGCCTGGTTGGAACAGGTGGGTCACTGTGGTATGACCCGTAAAGGTATATACTTGTCCTGGACTCCTCTCACTTTTGCTTTCTGGCCTTCATGGGGTGAGTAGCTTTTGATATACTATTTCTGCTCTCAAGCTAGCTGACCCTGCACTGAGACCACTGAATCTGTTATCTAAATTAAGCCTCTATGTCTTTAAATTATGGGCATCCAATAGTTTGTCTCAGTGATGGAAACCTGACTAAAATAAGAGTCATCAAAGAGACAGCAAGGAGGGCATTCTTAACAAGGAAATAATACAGAATGTTAAACAATAATAAACAATGTTAAACAATGATAAAAAATGTGAAACAATTACCGAGTTTTATTGCTTCCCTCTGTGGTTCTAAATAAAGTCCATGCAGAGCCACTATTAGCCTCTCTACTGTTCGTTGGAGATCATTACACTGGAGACATGGTTTGCCCAGGCAGTAGTTGTGTACACCAGAACAGTGATTCAAACCCAGTTCCACATTATTATGGAGCCACACTTTTAATAGAGAAAAATTGTCACACCTCTGAAGGTGGTACACAGACGCACAGCAGAGGCTACAGAGCATCGCACATGGGTGAATACAAGGAATGCTTTTTCTGGGTGAACCATCTCTGAATGAAAATGTGCAAAGCCAACAAATAGCTCAAGAGTACAAAGAAGGTTTTGTGTGCCATGCAAATAACTTAGACGTGATCCTGAGGGCAACAGATCTTAGAACAAGTTTCAGCAGAGAAATGCAGAGGTCAGGTGTGTTTGACAAAAATCCATTCTCTCTGGTTGCACCATGGTAACATGAGAGGCGCACAGCGAGAGACAAATTCTGCCTAACAGATGCTAATGGTAAGCCAGGGGCAGTGGTGGTGGCTGGACTTAGATGGGGGTGCTGAAATGGAGAAACGTGAGGCAAAAGGAGAAACAGCAGAGCGGTAGAGACAATAGGACTAGTTGGTATAAAAAGATAGGAGAATGTAAGGACAAGTCCAGGTATTTAGAGGGACTGGGTGAATGGTACCTACAACTGAACCAAGGACATAGGGAGAAGAGTTGTCTAAAAGGTCAGTCACCATGTTGGGCCTTAATGGCTAGAATCCATGGGTCTGGACTAATTATATAAGCTACTCCCCATTTTTATGTGAGCTAGTTATAGTTACTTTCAAAATGCCCCATGGTAATATCTGCCACAGCTAGATTCAGAGTCTCAGTCAAAATCACAAATGATCTTCCTCTTCTTCAGCTCAAATTTCCTCTGCTATCTCTGCAGTAGCCATAATGGTCAAGACATTCAGGCCTCATTTTCCAATCATGATGACAGCCAACTGGGCTTGGCTGTTAGCAGCCATATATACTCTTAGTAAGGAAATTTTACAGGCTTCACTGCGTTCAGATGTTCACTCCTGGAAAATAACTGAGCAAAAAGAGAAAAAGCACTGAACAGTAATTTTGCATTATGTCTCCTACACACTGGTAGGTGGGAGTGGAGGCCAGGAAATCCCAAAAGAAAGAGGTATCTCATTAACCAAAGAAGGACTAAAGCAACACAAATGTACTCCATGGGAAAATATCCATCATGGAGTTGGCGATATGGTTGAAGAATGTGAAAGGAGAGGTCAGTGTTGGAGGTAAGTACTTGAAAGGTATCAGCAAACACATGTGTTTAGGACTCAGTGAGAGCATAGATATGAACATTACTGGATGAAGAATGAAACAGCTAAGAACATCCCTGTTTAAGACAGGACAGGGAACTCAAACTAGAGATAAAACAGAGGAAGACATTGATGTGCCAAGGAATGTACAAACATGGTCTCTTAATTTTCACTACAGACCTCTAAGGAAGACAGTGTTTCTTTCTTTCCATTTTAACAGAGGGAAAAATGTAAATTTGAGCCATGATTCTCTCCCATCATCAAACACAAACCTGACAAGGTACAGAGCTGAAACAGGAACCTCTGGTTCCCACACTGTGAACCCTGCTCTACTGAAGATACTCCTGGGGTTTCTCTGAGGGCCACAATCCCAGGAAGTGGGGTGCTCCCAGATGTGTTTTCCCCATGTAGAATTTCATTTGTAAATGCACTTTCTTGACAATAATTTACATCTGGGTTCCACAAATAAAGGAAATTAAAAACAGTTATGGGCATTCTTGCATCAGAACACTTTACAGTTACTCACTCAC
This sequence comes from Dinomys branickii, assembly GCA_004027595.1. Classification (NCBI taxonomy): domain Eukaryota; kingdom Metazoa; phylum Chordata; class Mammalia; order Rodentia; family Dinomyidae; genus Dinomys; species Dinomys branickii. Next base: position 4,662 of record PVLD010028911.1, on the reverse strand, counting down.
AGTCTGTCCTTGATTAATTGGATCTCAGTTACAGACTTAAGAAAATAAAAGTACAGAATATAAGAGTTCATCTGAGCTTTAGAAATCTTCCAGGAAAGAATCCACTAATGGTTAAAATGGGATCTAAAAGTTCTGGAAATATTTGCACAGCTATGCTGGTGTACTATGGGCTTCTCATTTGGTTTTATTCAAATTACGTGTTTTTTGGCAATACTGGGGATCAAACTCACGATCTTGTATTTGCCAGGCAGGCACTTATTCCACTGAGCTATATCCCTATCCTGGGCTTCTCATTTGGGAAGGGATCCATAACTTCCTTTGGGTTCTCAAAAATGCTTTACTTTCACAGATAAAGAAATTAGTCATGGGTCTCTAAATCACACCAGGAGATCTGTATAGAGCCAATTCTAAACCTCTAAACACAACACTTTCAGGAAATCCGTAGGAAAGGCATAAATGCCTGAAAGGACATGTAAGTTGTTTATTAAAGAACTGCTCCCATAACAAAGCAGAAAATGAGGACCACAAATGGCGCTGCATCAGGCAAAGTGCCCTGGCTTCATCCCCAGGAATGTGGCCTCCCTCAGGCTGTGACCTCAGAGTGCTCCCAAGTTAGGCCTGGAATATGGATGCTTTCATCTTGCCAGCAAACAGTCTAATCTTCTTCCCTCTCTGTTCATGGAGACGCCATGCAGCTTCAGTAACCTAAGGAAGACTTGGGAAGAGGGGAAATGATCCTAACCTATTGGAATGAAACACATCAGGATAAGGAGATTCACTGAGAAACAGTGAAAGGGAGTCAAAGGGACCTGTGTGTGTTATTGACAACATGCAAAGGGGAGAGAGGAGAGGAGGGGAAGGGAAGAAGGCGGGATGGAAAGGGGACGGGGAGAAGAGGAGAGGAAAGAAAATCTCATTTAAAGTACTCTCAGTACCAGGTATTTTTCCTTGCTCTCCTTTCCTTCAATATGGCTCTGAACCCAGAGTTGAGATGAATGCCTTCTCCAGACTTCTCTTAGTTAACACTTGATCTGAAAAGAAATTACTTACAGATGTTTTATGACTTCATCTGGTGTTTATACAGTTAAACTTGAGTCTCTGAATCTCTGTTACAAGGTTTACCTGGGTAATAACCATTATTTTCAGAGAATGACATCACTATCCAGTATGATAAAACAGATCACTAGTTCTGCTACTGCTAGTAGCAAATGCTTATTGTGTACTCACCATGTTCCAGGAAGAGATTGAATGTCAATGTATTTCTTCATTCTTCCCATCAAATTTCTGCAGTAGATTCTAATAAACCTACTTCTTAGATGAAGAGACAGAGTCAGAGGGTAACTGTCTGGCACAAGCACACATACCTAAGAGATGAGAGGTTTTCACATTCAGCCAGCTTGTCTCAGAGCCATACATGCTTTAACCTCTGCATTGTATACCATTCTGCTTAACACTGGCAGTCCACTGATGCACCAAGACCAGCTCATCAAGTACTATATGACTAGGTATTTTGATTTTTGAGCACATTAAAAATGTTACTCCTTACTCTGTTGGGGGACTATTTATGTATTTATGTGCCTTTTCTGTACGAAGATGTATCATCATTGGAATGGGCTGGAACTTAATACCACTACTGCATTCTGGAAAAACGCACAAAATGCATATGTCCAAATCACTTACCTCATTCATATGTTTTGAGGACAACAGACAAACCACTTTATACACATCTTTGGGAGAAAATTACCTCTAAGTTTACCAACACTTGTTGGTTCAGATTCTTCTGAAGCAGATGAAGGCACTTTTAAAAGGAGACAACTTGCCTTTTTGTCAAATTTACCAAGCTGCACAACAGCTCCGAGCCTAGTGAAGTTGCTGCTCTTGCCTTGGGTTACTTCCTCCAAAGCTCTGGATTAATATGTAACTGACACGACTGCTTTTGACTGAGACTCTAATATACTCAGACTCATTTATTTATAGTCACTATCAAAAGTTATACCTTACAGAAAAGTTTGCTTACAGAGAACCAAAAAGGCCACACTATCAGGTTAATAATATCCCTTAATTAATGCCGGCTGATCAGGTCTGCAATCTCTAACAGGTATACAGTGAAGACTAAAAAAAAAGATACAAATGGAATGATTTCAGGGCTCCAGGAGGATCAAAGTCCTCTCACAGAATTCCAGATTCTTTCAGTGCTAAGACCAAGACCTTCTCTTGGTGGCCCAAATTTGTTTGGTTATCTGAAGAAGGGAAGGGAGTACTCAAGAATGATGGAATTACTCAAGGACTTCTCCCAGTAAGGTGTTAAATTAATCCTTAATAAGGATTAAGTTAATTCATCCAGGAGTGAGATACCTGAGAATATAGTCTTTGTCTAGTCGAGATCAGATCTAAGTGTCATTGGCTGTGATCTTGTCTTATCCTTTGAGGTTTTCTGGCTTCATCCACCATTACAGGCCTCATTAGGGACCAGTGGCTCATAGAGGTTCACTTACTATGAGTCTGCCATCCATTTCCAGACAAGGAGCCTAAGCCATGGATAGATTCACAAGTGACTATGAAATGCCAATTGATTAATTTAAGTCCTGCTCATGTCTGCTTCACAGTAGTCTCCATCACCACACCACTACTGTCTTGATGTCTATAAGCATATGAGAATGGGTTAGAAAAGGAACACTAGTATATACTTCCTTACTTCAGCCTTTTGGGGATAAAGGAGAACCACTGAGATTTATATTTGGAGTGCTGATGCTTGCTTGGGTTAAATTCCTCATTCGAATTGTCTAAGATCATTTCACAAGTTCATTGTGGCTGCTGTTATTTTCAACTATTTTCCTCACTTCCTGGTCTCTACTCTTCCTCCTCCCCTATACTGTGGCCAAAGCCAAATCTCCAAAATGTCCGTCCTACAACCCACCACTGGTTCTACAGGATGAAGTCTTGGCTCCTTAGAGTGACCAAATAGATTCTCTTATTCTGAATTTGCATTCTGACACTCTCATCTTTCCTTTTGTATGATTTTCAAAATTTTAATTAATTTTTGAAGAACTAGGGACTGAATCTAGAGCCTTCACCTTGAGCTAAACCATTAGGCCCTTTTCAAATTTCCCATACTGAGACAGGTCTGCACCAAGTTGCTAAGGTGGGATTTGAACATTCAGTTTTTCTGCCTCAGCCTCCCAAGTGCTGGAATTATAGGTGTATGCCACTATTCCCAGCTTCAAACTTTAAATACTGATATAATATCAAAACTACAGAAACTATTATGGCTATTCCAAGACATTCCATAGAAATTTTATTCAGATTCACCACTTTACACTTTTTCCAATTTGTTCTATGTGCATACAAATTAGATCTATTTACATATACATACATATCAATTCATACGTATGGATGTGCACATACACATTTTTTTCTAAACCATCTAAAATTAAACGAGGGTATCAAAACTCCTTATTCAATGGGTGTTCCTTGAGAAGAGGAGGTTGTTAAAGACATGCCCACAATATAATTATCAAATTCAAGATACTGACATTGCCTAATTCATATCAAATTTCATCAGTTGTGTAATTACGTCTTGTCTTAGCTCCTTTTCCCACAGTGCAGAAGCACACATGCATGTGGTTGTCACATCTTTAACCTGGCAAAGCTCCTCATTCTTTCTTTGATGTTTTTAAAGAACGAAAACCATTTTTTTTGGTAGAAAACCTGTCAACTTTAAAGAACAACAATTTAAATTGATCTGAATTTTTTCATGATTTGACTCACATTACACACAGTAATGTGATATGTCTCTCTTGGGGGCTCTGAAAGAAGGCACATGCTATGGCTCAGACCTGGCACCAGGCTCACGGACTCTGATTATTGCCTATCGAAGTGCCAGTTAGGTCCCTTCACTATGAACTTACTATTTTCCCTGGGGTAATCAATAGCCAGTTTGCAGAGAGACATTCTGAGAACATATAACTCTCCTCAAATTTGTATCCACGGTTAATCTACTATGGATTTTTGAGCTCACTTTTCTTCTATGTATTAGTATTCTTTTGTAAAGAATTGCTTTCCCTCATCATTTATACATTTAGTTACTTTATGTACATATAGATTGATAGATTCTTATGCTTGTTTTCAATGTCTATCAATGTATACAATTCATTAGTATCATTTATTATGCCAGCTTTCCCAGATTTATCCAGTGGCAACTTCTCCAGGTTGGCCTGTGAGTGCTATCTACACGCCCACACAATTTTTTGGATACCATGCTTCCTTTTGCACAAGAAGCTGCAGGTTTACACTGTTCCTGTCTTCATTCTGAAATCAGCCTTTTCTCTAAGAAACTGTATTTCCTTTTAATTGAGAGGGAGAATTACCAAGCAAAAGATTGGCACTATGTAGACTCATTGTGAGTGGTGGACTGTGATATAGGCAGAAGGCCCCCTGGTTGTGCTTATAAAGCAAAAAGAACAATGAGCTGACTAAAGGGTTAAATAACTCTGGCAGACTAGAGTTATAGAGAGAGAGCAGGCTCACTCTCCCCATGGTCTCATGCTCTATTAGTTCACTTGCTAAGTGCAAAACAGGAAGAGGCCTTTGTCTATTTTCAAAAGGAACAAATAGTCTCCAGAGATTGCTTAACTTGCCTTGTTCAAATTTACAAATGCTAAG
>PVLD010028910.1:0-18744 GCA_004027595.1 Dinomys branickii | reverse complement strand
TTTTAAAAAAAAAAAAAAAAAAAAAAAAAAAAAAAGGGAACCATAGAGACCTCTCTGGCCCTCACCAATGGCTCTTAACAAATGCTTGGTAGACTGTGTTATCATTGCCTGTTCTTCTACAAATGTACTTTGGGTCCTTTTTCAAAACCTAGAAAATATGTTTGCATAGGAATAAAAAGGCACTTATTCTCGGTGTCTCTAGATCCTCAAACTTTCATGTTCCCCACCCCAGCTCTTTTACACCTCCCCCTCTACACATTTCTCTGGCATCTGCCGTGTATGAGGAAATGATCTGAGCAGAAGGGGAGGCTGAAGGAGCCAAGATTCAGTCCCTGCTTCAAGAGGTCTCGCCTTGAGTGCTGTTGTAGACCTTGGTGATAGGAACTCCAGTGCCTGAGTTGGGGGTTCATGGTTCAAGCTTCATTCAGTGGATTCCTCACGAAGCTCAGCCTTCAGGCTTCAGTCCCATTGTTGCACCAGGAATGCATGAAGTCCTTTCTGCCTACAGTCTGACATTTATATTTTGAAAGACTAAAGTACCTCTGTGGAGCCAGAGAACCCCAGCATTAAGCCAAACATTCTTGGCTCAGCACAACCATCTCAATTTTACATTAAATCCAAGTTAAGATTTTATGGTATTTTTCACCAAATTCTGTCACAGTCCCTAAGAAAGTACAACTCTTGGTTAAAAGTCATTTTTTTAAAGCTCCTATTAAATCAACCACCAGCAGGCTCTCTGCCAATAACTGTTTATTTTTTTGGAGAATCAACTACACTCTCAACAAAGGGCTCATGCCTTTCAGTCAATATTCTCTTCATTGCACACGAATAATACCTATTGTGGTGATTTGCGTGACCAGAGACAGCTCCTTTCATGGGGTTACCTGTGGCCAATCCACACGGCAGGTGTTCAGAACATTGTCTTCCTAAGTGCTAAGAAATCTATCGTTGTAGTGTTTGTTTGCATACAGATGTAAGGAGAGACCTGGGATTTGCTGTCTTCCTGAAGCCCTAAGTTAAGGTATGGGCAGTGTTTTCTGACTCAAGTCCAAACACATGGTCAATAACATCTATGATGCTGGCAGGATGTATTCTGTGGAATGTACAGAGCAGTTATTATTTTGGGGACAAGGAAAACCTGGCAAAATCTGTATACTGAATTTTGCAGCTGTATTCTATAAAAGGAGCTGCAAGAAGTTAAAAAATAAGAATCATCTGAATCCTTATCCCTTCCAAGTTTATTTACTCATTAAATGCATGCTTATTTGGCTCCTACTAAGTTCTAAACACTGTTCTAGGCAGATACAAAGACACAGAGGCTACCTCTTCAAAATCTACAGTGATACACTAAATGAGCAGGATGTAATTGTGATGGATACTCTGGATACTCAGAAGCAACTGGACAGTGATCAAGAGTGATGGTGGGAGGGGCTTGGGGTCAGGAAACATGATGACTAGGTTGTTACTAAAGGGCTTTCTTAGGAGATGGTCTCCTCAACATAGGCCTGGGAAGAGGGAGAAGAGTCAACCCTGTCAGGAGCACCAAGTGTTTCTCAGGCAGAGTCCTGCACATACACAACCTTGACAGGAGAAGCTCCTGGGGGGGGAAAAGCTCCAGAGAAGGCTGTGTGTGTGGAGTTGGGAGGAAGGTATGGGATAAAGCTGAAGAGATACGTGGGTCCTACTATGGAGCATGGAGTAGCCAGGATGGGGATTTTAGGCATAATGTAAGTGACCTGTGCCATGTCTCTGTCAGTTTAATAAATGCTGTGCTTCAGGAGAGGTCCCTGCAGCTTGCTGGCACGTGCTTTCAGGGAGGTGTGGTTTGTGCTTATCACCTGCATGTTACTTTAAGCTTCTTGGGGAAAAAGTCATGCATGGTACAGCCTAATAGTTAAAACCATGGGCTTGGCTGGTAATCCTCTCAGAGTTGAGTTAAATCATTTCTGAACCCAGGTTTCCTGGTGTGTAAGACTGACACAATAAGATTTCCTGCTGTAAGCTCATTTATTTAATCCCTCTTTGGTTTTTCTTCCATGAAGAATCAAGACAAGCTGGGCATGGTGGTATAGGTCTATAATCTCAGCAGTTTGGGAAGCTGAGGCAGTAGGAGGCAAGTTCAAGTCCACCTTGGGCTATTTAATAATTTAGTGAGCTCTTGTCTCAGAATAAAAATGAAAAGGGCCTGGACTCAATGCCAAAGCCCTAGGTTCAATCTCCAGTATCACAAGAAGGACAGAATAAGGAGGAAGAGGAGAAGAAGGAAAAATGGGAAGAGAAGAGGGAAATGGAAGCTGAAACATTGGTTTATGATCTGTAGCTTGACCAAGGCCTTTAGCACAGGCCACAGGCCACAGGCCTGCATAACTGAGAAGTTCATTTTCTGGTCCATTCTACTTATTATCTCATCCACTTTCTGCTGGACTCTCACCCATTTCCAAACTCTTCCAAGCTCACTGTGGTGTGAGCAGGCCATGTACTACCAGGTGCCTCATTCGTGTTTACTTCCTTTGCGTGTGGCCCTGCGCAGTGTGTGTGGCAGAGGGGAGCTGGGGTGAGGGTTCATGATGGAGAGCTAAGGGTGGGGCTTGTGTAGTGTCTGTGTTACCAAGAGCACAGCTTTGAGAGGCTAGAGTCCAACTCTGTTCTTCGCTCACTTCATCCTTGCTGCCAAAGTGAGCGACCCCTTCTTAGGTCTCTTTTTATATCTTCTGTTTCTACAAGATATGCCACTACGGCACCACACGAGGCCCTTAATTTATTGTTTTGGCACCATGAACTTATATGAACCAGGCCAGATCTATCTCCTTGTTTCCTCTTAAGGAGAATTCCATCTCAACTACACACAGACAGAAGGGAGAGGAAGCAGCATCATTTGAGCTAAATAGGATAACAGCCTGTCTTTCTTAACACGCAGAATCTTGGCACTACTGCCAGGAAATCTCTGAGCTTATATGAAGTGTACCCATATCATTTGTGAAACTGGAATTACCTGACAGGGGATTAAGTTTTTGGCCCATAGGACTCCAACAGTAATAAATCTATACTCTTTAAGGCTTGAGATGGATGTTTGTTTGGCTACTTGCTGCTACAGGAAGCAGGATTGGGTTTTTGTGGTCTCTCCTGGAAGACACCCTCAAGGGAAGCTTCCCCAGGAAAATGTAACTTTGCGATAATTTCCTATGGTTGCAGAAAGGCTGAAAGCTATAGACAGGTGTTTGATCCACTAATCCGTCTCCCATGGCTTGGTATTGATTAAGTTTAGGTAATAGTGGAAACTTTACTGCCCTTTTGCTGAGCACATATTTAATGTCCTGAAAAGCATCATTGTGTCATCTCTGTTGAATTGTCAGAATGAGGTTGCACCCGCCTTATTACATTTCTTTGTGTGTGGGGGAAAAGAGAGAAGCCAGAGTCTGACTCTAAAAACCCAGAGAAAATAAGCCTAAAATGAACATGAGATTATTATAAACAATAATGGTTTTTTGGAATCTTCACAATGAATTCTGTTTCTCAGGGAGAACTATTATTTACTTTTGGAATAACAGAAGGAAATAAATTCTTTTCACCTATGAGTTCTGTACAAAATTACTATGCTGTATGATGGGTGTGTGTGAGTTAATATGCTCAAACAAGCAGGGCTTGAATCAATTAAAAAGAAGCTGTATTAATGTAAAGTCCAAGACCCACTGTCCAAGGACTTTAACCCTTAGTGCTCCATGGCTAATTTAAGACAAGGTAGAAATGAACAAAACTTCAGTTATTTTATCATGGGGTAGCCTGGTGGTTCTCATGCTCACCATGCGTGGAGTCAGACAATGTTCACTGGTAAGCCTGACTCAGAGAAGAGTATTTTGTATGGATATTTTTAAGGCCACACTTTTTATGTTACTGTCACCGTTGTCCTTCAAGACCATCTGTTTTAGTTACTTTCTCACTACTGGAACAAAATACCTGACACCCACAAGTTAAAGGAGGAAATGTTTATTTTAGCTCACAATTTGCAGAGGGTTCAGTCCATAGTCAGCCAGTTCTATGACAGAGGAGCAATAGTCCATGTCATGGCAGGCAGAGAGCAAGAAGACTTGTTTCTGCTTTCTCTTTTTGTGTCATCCAGGCTACAAGCCTATTGGTCAGTGCCACCCCTACCCAGGGTGGGTCTCCCCTCTTCAGTAAGTGCAAAATTCAGTCACACCCAGAATTATGCTAAGCCAATCATGGACTAACCCACTTTCACACACTCATTTTCCAGTATCACATATCCATGATTCAGTCACTCCCAAAAGCGCACAAAGCTTTGGAGGAGAAGGTCATCTAGATGTAAGCCATAGCACCAGCCTTTCCCATCTCCATGGTAATTGAGAGAGCAAACAAGTCAGGTAGAGAGTTTACTGATGCTGTTGGTACAGAGTCTTGTCTTTCCATGTTTGGCGATGTTACCAATGGGCCCATATCATTTTAGCCCTGCTTTCACTTTTGTCCTCTCAAGGTAGAGGATGCCAGAAGTGTGTACAGTATGAGACTTCCCAGCTCAAGCCAGATGTTAGTAGCTTTGTAGTATATTTGGTTTGAAATGATAAGGAGTTGCATGTGAACCTAATGTCATTTGACTATGGTGATACTTAACCAGTAGCTTAGTAAGTATTGCATATGATTATGGACAGATTAAAATATTTCCTGCTCATTGGAGTTTACCCCATAATCAATTATCATGCTGATTTGTCATTAACAGTAGATCTCAGTTGTTTCAGGCTTTTGAAATCTTAATTAGCTATTATTTCTTAACAGAATCACAGAAATTTAGAGTTTAAAGGAAAGATTTTCTAGCTCAGTCCCTCTAATGGATAACATTTGAGGCCGAGAAAATGAAATGAATTTCCCTGAACGTTTCTTCCACTGTGCGTATCCTGTGGTCTTGTTAGTGGAGGTACTTAATGTTTAATTTAAGGGTTCTGTCTCCTAGAATTATCTGGCACTCCAAGTTCATTAAACTATAATTGTTTTTCGTTAAAAAAGAAGGTAAGTGAAAATCAGCTACTCATTTTCTTGGTTAATGTGTGTCTTCTTTCCAAGTAAAGATGTTCGTGAACAGGATGTCTGCCACTTCTCTTTTACTTTATTTACCAGGTCTAATTTGACATGTACTTTTAAGAATATTCTGAGATGTGAATTACTCAGTGTTGGGTTAGACTCAAAATTTCAGGGACTCTTTGACAAACCAATCTGACCCGGGCAGGTAAAATGTAAATTCTCCTCTATTCACAAATACTGTTTGCAGCAAATGAGGAAGAAGATGCTTCAAGAATTCTGAGACCTCATTTAAGACTTCCAAACATTTAATAGGAATTATGCTATATATTTCAGTTAGATTCCTGGGCTATGTCACAAAAGTATACTTATACTTTTTGTTTCTGTTAGGGTTTTTTTCTGTGTGGTAAAAAGAAAATATTAGTCAAACTTGGTTAAAGATATTTAAAAATTAGGACTATTTATTGGCTTATGTTCCTGAAGAGTCCAGGGATAGGTTTCACTTTAGAGATCGTGTGAACTAGGAGTTGACATAATACCCAAGAGCCTAGTTTTACTCTCTTCTTGTGCTGGCTTTGCTTCATCTGTTTAGAGTCCATTCTTACACCCTTTTCTCACTAAAGGAAACAAATGTCAACTGATCCAGTCCATGTGCTTCTAGGTTCCAGTGGAAGAGCCATCTGTTTCTTGAAGTTCCCACACAAATCTGATTGGACAAATTAGGGTCACATGCCCATCCGTGGAGCAATCAGTTGAAGTAGTTAAATACAATGGCTGATTGGCTAGGGATGGATTATAGTCCCATTTGAAGTTTTGAGGAATGCCTACTCTTAGCAAATAACTCGGGAGTGGGTAAGTGTTTCAAAGGAAATGAAAGTACATTTTCCAAATAAAAAAGAATATTTGTAAGAAAGCCAGAAACATAAACTATAATTGTCCTTACTCCAAAAAAATTTAAAGATGAATTTTAAAGACTAGGTTTTGACATAGTTTGCTTTCAATGAATTACTAGTGTATAACTGGTTAGAAACCCAAATACCTGTACTGTTATTTATGCTTTCCTGGGTCCATTACTTCCCTTTCAGTTGTAAATCTTTGATATCTTGGATTATAAAAGAAAAACAATTTAAATGTTAGAATCTTAGTAATTTGCTTCTCAAAAGTGTAAATCTCACTTTAGCAGCATTTGGTTTGCCTGGAGCTTGTTAGAAATGCAAAATAGAAGGTCCTACTCCAGATCTACTGAATTAGTACCTACAATGAGCAAATACCCAAGCAATTAGTGTACATGTTGAAGTATTTTTTTTAGAAGACTGCTTAAGATTTTTATCCCTGATTTTAAGCAACTTGATTATAATGTACCTTAGGGTTATTTTGTTCATATTTCTTTTCCTTGGAATTCATTGATTTTCTTACATCAATGTATTTGGAAAGTTTTCAGCCATTATTCTGCATTATTTATAGTATTCTTCTCGTTCAAAGACCTCAGTTATAAATATTTGAGGCTATGCAAAATTTTTGCACAGTTTAGTGATACCTTGCTCATATTTTCTGTTATTTCCTCTTCGTGTGTCCTTTTGGATGTTTTTCATTTCTGTATATTCAAGTTTACTTACCTTCCTCAATACAGTTTCTAAGCCACTGTAAATGCTGTCTAGTGTATCCTTTATCTCCATCATTGTATTTTTTTCCTCTGAAGTTCAAACTAGTTCCTTTAAAAAAATAGGAGAAAGTGTATCCTTCTTAACAAGTATGCTCAGTGTCTACTAATCTTATCATCTGTGCTATTATTATTTCTAGTAATTAATTCTTTTTTATGAGTATCATTTTCTTGTTTTTTACTTAACTGCAGTTCTTTATTGGATGCCAGAAATTATGAACTTTACCTTGTTTGTTAACTTTCCTTATTCTTTTTAAATGGTTACGTATTTTATTTTGGGCCACAATTTCATTAGAAGCAATTTGATCAGAGCCATGCCTTGCTTTTGCTTTTCCAATGTCCTATCCCAGTTTTTCAGTGAGAGGATCATGCTCTAAGATTTCATGAGCCCCAATAGCATTTCTTCCTTAGCTTGTTTCCACATGCTTTCTTTCTCTTTTTCTTTTTTTGATGGTACCGGGGATTGAACTCAGGACCCTGTGCTTGCCAGGCAGGTGCTTACTTCACTGAGCTATATCCCCAGCCCCTGCTTTATTTCTTTTGAAAAGAGATTTCTTACATCTTTTATTCTGTGAATGATATACCTTTGGTGAACCAAGATTTGTGAAACCACTGGTAGGTTCAACATTTCTCTTTGGAGAATACAACTAACCTAATATTTTGTACTACTGGGACAGCTTTCCATTAGAAAAATTTTGTAGATAAAAGCTTTATTCTAAAGCGATTAGGTAAGGTAACATTGCAAAGAAAGAATACAAAAATCCACTGGGCAATTCTGTGACCATTTGAAACCATACTAACTTGGCGTTAGGTCAGACAGTGTGGAAAGTGAAACTTGAGAATTCTCTGTCCAACACCAGTTTGAAACCTTACATCGTATACACACAACTCTGGGAAATGAAGATTGTAGGCTTCTTTAGCATTTTACAGAGTGCTCTATATTAATGAGTATAGTACCTTGTACCTAGATGGCCCCCTCAAAGCCTCATGCACTCGTAGGTGGAGCTTTTCAGAGATGGCTGGATCTAGGGTATGTGATATCTGCCTTAGTCTCCTAGTTGGATTAGCATAGTTCTGGGTATGGCCGAACAGATTTAGGGAAGAAGGAAGCCGCATCCTGGGCATGGATGGAATATAAATGGAGAGAAGGAAGGCAGGCTGCTGCTTTGGACTGGCTTGTGCTGTTTGTCCGCAGCCATGTTCGTTTGCCATGAGGAGCCAGCAGACTGCCTTGGAGCCAGCAGACTACCGAAACCTCTCTCCAAAATCTGTGCTAAAATATACCTTTCTTCCTTTAACTTGTAAGTGTCAGATATTAAAATAACTGTAGTAATGCCTGGAAGACACTATCCATTTTTGCTGCCTCTCTTGCCAAGCCAGCACCAACTCTGACTTGTACTTGCGCAGTGATCCCCAAAGTAATCATCTGTTCATATCCATGGCATATTGTAGTTCTGGTTCATATATTCAGACAGAGACACACTTTCAAAGCTCATTTCTGATCCTATTACTCCACTGCTTAAATTCTTCTAATGGCTTCTTAAAGCACTTAAGACGAAAATCTAAGCTCCGTTACTGTGGCCTGTTCTGGCTTCCTTTCCAACTCATCTTGAATTGTTGTCTCGTTGACTCCAAATACACTGGGTTACCTCCTGTTTCTCCGTCCAGCCAATTGCTTTCCTACTGTAAGTCTTTGCATTTGTTGCTCTTTCTATTTTCCTTTCTTCTTCCTGTTGTTTATCTGGTTCTTTTCATGCCTGGTTCCTCTTTACATCTGAGCTCAAAATCTTAGAGAAGGCTTTCAACCTACACTATTTAAAGTACCTTCCTCCCTACAATCATATAATTTTCTTATAATTTCCTTAATGGAACTTATCACAATATAGAATTCATTCATCTTGTCTATCTTGCCCCGTCAGATTATAAACTTTATGGAAACAGTTACCTCATCTATCTTATTCACAGCCACATTTTCATATTGAGAATATTCTTGGCATATGCAGGCCACTTGCTAGCTGTTACTGAGTGTAAGAAAGAGCCAGAAGACTACTTCTAGTACAAAAAATATGTATACTAAGCAATCAACATTAGAACTAATTCAGGCTCCTTCTGGCTGTCGATGGCAGTACTCTGGATTGCTGGGGCCTAAATATATTAAACTTATGTCTTTGACATTTTTGATTTTAACTTAATTTGTAGACAAGTTGGTGTGTTTTGGTGATGCTTTCCTTGTATGTTAATTAACCTGTTTCGTGTATGATAGACCTGAGAACCTGTGGTGAAAAATGAACATCTTTTTTTTTTTTTTTTTACAAAAGTAGATTCTTTCTAGATTTTTGCTTCTCAAACAAGTGGAATCTTACAAGACTTCATATACATAAAAGAATGCACTAACAGATTAGCATATATTTTTCAAAGTTTTCTATGGTTTACATCTAAAGTATTCCCACAAAGCCTCATGCATTTGGAAGGTGATTGGATCACAGGGATGCTGTGCTTGTCTGGGGATTCATCCAATGGGGAGTTCAGTAGCTGAATATGCCGTTAGGAGGTGGGAGCTGGTTGGAAGTAGACCAGTTGCAGGATGACCTAAAAGGGTATTTTATTGTCCCTAACTTTAGCTATTACCCTTTCTGTCTACATCTTAGCTGCCATGGGGTGAGCAGCCATCCTCCATTGGGCAGTTTCTTCTTGGAACTTTGGACTGAGACCCCTGGGAACTGTAAGCCAAATTAACCTTTTTTTCTTTGAGTTGCAAGTGTCAGGTATTCTGTACCAGCAACAGGAAAGTGACTAATACAAATATATGTATATATATATGTGTGTGTGTGTGTGTGTGTGTGTGTGTGTGTATAGTGTATGTGTATGTATATATAAATGGGGTTAAGTATGTATATACGTTTATAATTGAGTTATTAGAATCACATGTGGAAGAAATAGTTTTGCAGATTTAATGGGGTAATATATGCATATATATGTGTGTATATGTATAAATATTCATGGAATTTTACTCTATTTCTAGTCATAATTAGGTACATGCATAACTTCTACAAAATATTATGTGAAATGTTTACCTGAGAAAAAATATACCCTACTTAACCCTTTGATTCCTTTAATGGAAATTGTATAGTCAGTATTTGTGAATATGATATTTTCAAGCTTTATGTTATGGAACGCTGTTGATTTTGTCAGAAAGTAAGATTATGGTGGGATTCCCAGAACCAAGAAATAGGGAAAAATTTCATTCATTTCTAAAAGTGTTTTCCTCTCTCTTACATGTGCTTCTTGAAGGACTGTGAAAAAGAAGATAACACTTCATAGGATGAAACAATGCACAGCCATGTCATGTGGTCCTTCATACTATTTTAGGTATTCATGGTGTTCTATTCAAATGATTCCCCATTGTGGTTGCCTGTTGGAGCAAAGAATCAACAGGGTCTTTTGGTAACCATGGAAGCCACTGGCTCGCCAATGAGTTATTTTTAGATTGCTTCACTGAATAAATTTCTCTTACTTCATAAGAGAAAAATAATGTAATATGATCTTTACAGTTTGGGGCCCCAGCTATGGAAACAAGAAAGGGATGTTGAGAGAGGAGGATTTTGTATTGCTGTATTTCAATGACGACCTAAATTCTAGTCCAAATGAGACTTGAAAAGTTGCACTAATTAGTAGGCACTTAACAGAAATGTGGGAGCCATCAAATAGCTCTCAATGAGTCTTCAAACTTTAGAATTTAAATTCTATCATTCTTTAAATATGGATTTTCCCCCTACTAATCATACGTTCTTGCTATGATAAAATCTTTATATCTATGATATAAATCTTGCTAGCACTTTAGGTACCATGTATTATGGTTTGTGTCTAGATGTCCCCAAAAACCCTCATCTGGTCATGGAGGGCAGGCTTTTCAGAGATAGCTAAATCTAGAGTTTGTGCTTGATTTATGGTCCAATGCTGGGATTAAGGGTGTGAGTGCTACATGTGCCCTAGGGCGGGTAGTCTGTATTCAATAAAAGGGATGGAAAGAGGCTTGCTCTCCCCCCTTCTCTAGTTGCTTTTAGTATCTTCCAGTGCCATGAATGGTTGTCTCTCTGACATACCACCTGGCCTTGGCACTAACAGATTATGGACTGAAACCTCTACAGTCTGTGAGCTTTTTATCTTTTCTTTTCTTTTCTTTCTTTCTTTCTTTCTTTCTTTCTTTCTTTTTTTGGTACTGGGAATTGAACTCAGGACTTTGTGCTTGCCAGGCAGGTGCTTATGCCACTGAACTGTATCCTCAGCCCCATTCTGTGAGCTAAATAAATCTTTCCCTTTTAGCTTAAGGTGTCAGATATTTTATCTCAGCAATGAGAGAGAAGTAACTAAGACACTATGAAAGGAGTTAGATCTCTGACTGGCAGATTAAGACATAGGGACATTTGGAGAAATTGTTTAATTGAACTTTGGTCTCCTTTTAAGTCGGTTTAAGAAGAAAAAGCAGAAGAAGAAAAAAAATGGGCATGGTGAGCTAGAATTTCCAAAGAATAAACTCTTGCTTCAGTATTATTTCAGAAAGCTACATTGATAGAAATTTCTAAAATCACTAATTATAAATTCTCCTCTGACCAAGGGAAAAATACATTTTGCTCCTGGAAATGCCTCTTTATTATTCATGTGGTTATTGTTATTTATAGAGTTTGTGAAGGGACCCAAGGGTGTTGTCATCAACTTTGGAAGATGCATAGAAGATGTAGAATTCCAAATTCCTTCTTAATTAGGTCAGACAAGACTAGAAAGTGATTATGTTCATAATATTTTTACTTTCACCTAAATAATTATTTTATATAAGGACCTAGAATACATGTAACATAGATCTGTAAAAACCCTTTTGCTTAGGTCATCATTTCACAAAATAAGGGGTAGCTAGCTCCACCAAGCTAATGTCTAGAATTTCCATTGACTTTGGGTCCACTGATCTTTCTGCCACAGATAAGCCTGATATCATATCAGGGGCTCATTTAACATTAGGCCTTTTGCATATACAGTGAAATCAAAACTTGTTATTGTGGCTACCAAGGCCCTAAGTCAACTGACACCCGCCAAAGTCTCTTACTTCACCTTTGGCCTTCCTTTTCCTCTTCCAGTACGCTCAGTACACCAATTTTTCCCCTTACCTGAACATACCAAGTTTCTGTCTATCCCAGCATCATTTCACTTTCTGGTGACCCTATCAGGAAAGCTGATTTGGAACGGCTGATTCTCATTAATGTCAGGCAATATTCTGAGAGCGCTGCTATGATCCCCACATTTGGGGGTACATGCCTAGTATAGTCTACCCCAACTACTGGTGGACCAGTGGAGATATGATGCTGTCTGACTCCTGGGATGAGGTTTCTAATCAGCTGACTTTGAGTTTGTCAAAAGAGAAACTTGTAGATGTACCTAATCTAGTTGAGCCAGCCCGTTAAAAATAGTGCAGTATCAGATTCTATTTCATTGACCTAATAGAAAGCAAATAGCCCCATTCTAGGAGGAGGGGGACCATGTTGCAAGAAGCTGAGAGTGGTGTCTAGGAGCTGAAAGTGGTCCTCAGGCAACAACTAGTAAGAAAATGGGGGCTGCTCTCATGCAGCCATAAGGAAAAGAGCTGTGTCAAGAACCCATAATCTTTAAAGAGAACTCTGAACCTCTAAAGAGATCACAGCTCCAACAAACATTTGATTTTAGCCTGCAAAAGTTTAAGCAGAGGCTCTAGCTAGGCTCCTACTCACAGGAACTCTGAGACAGGAAATTTGTGTTTTAAGGTGCTTAGTTTGTTATAATTTTTTATGCATGAGTACAAAAGTAGTACCTCATTTTTCCTGTCTCGGCTCAAGCATCTCTTCCTCCAGGAGCTTCCCTGAGCCCTCTGAGGTCTTGTGCTCTTCTGCTCCAGTCACCCTGATTGCTTATCTTCTTAGCACTTAGCAGAGTCTAACTCCACCTTCTTTGCTCCCTGTCACGGCACTGGCACTTATTCCTAAGCACCTAGGAAGTCACTGCACACATAGTAGGAGCTCAAGAAGCATTTTGTTGGATGAATTTCTGAATCCAGATTAATGAATTTTTATCAACTGCCCGTGACGAAACTGCTAAATTATTGCCTGGACTACCAGGTGGCAGATAATTTAGAGAGTAAACTAAATAGAATAGGAGAACCTTGGCCTAGAGACAGAATGTCAATTCTCTAATGATAGCACTGCCATCCAGATTTTAATCTAAAACCATCTGCCTTTATTTTTCTTAACCTGGTCAGTTGGACAGCACATCTGCCATTGCTGGTGCTTCTGCAGCCAAACTGTATGATTAACTCTTTTAAAACAGGAGCTTAAAAACAGAATAGATTGACCCTATCATCATCACAAGTATATGACAGTCACAGTGGATAATCTTTACCACTGCCATTCACTATTGTTTTTTTTTTCCTGCATAGTTTTAATTTCTTGAGTATAGATCTGGCTAATTTGTTCTCAAGCTTTGAACTGTTGATTTCCCATCTTCATATCTCTGGAGCAGGTGTCTTTGTGCTTTGAGAGAATGCACTAGTATAATGTTTCTCTCATCATAACTTTGATAACCTGGAATATGCTCATTATTTTACTCAGAATCCAGATGTCTGAACACCTCACCGACTTGAAGCCATGTGAGTACGTGAGCATTTCACCGCATACATAGGTTTCACTGGAGTGTAAGGGCCATGAACACAGGGTCTCATCTGTTTTATTTTATTTTTTTATTGCACTTTTATTCCCTGGAATAGAGCTAAATAAAAGGGCCCTCTGTAGTGTTCAATAAATAACTTTGAAGAAATGCATGAGTGTATAAAATTCTTTACTATCATAGTTATCACTATGTCATGAAAGATCTCCTACTGTGTAACATGCCTCCTGTGAGAAACTGTCTTTTTCATTGGGAAGACTGAAACATTCAAGACCTATTCAACTGTCACTTCCTGGAATGGAATAGGGGGTTATTTGCCGCTTCACTGTCACCTTTAATTGAACATCTGTCCTGTGCTTGAAATTACATGTGGTGTGCTGCTGAGGATGTAAAGGTGGCTAGGATTCCTGACTAAAAAAATTGTATAGTCTTGCAATTCGTCCCTGTTGCCACTTGTGATCAGGATTGTACCTAATATTAGGGAAGCTAAGAAGTCTTGGGTATGTAGTGTAGAGCACTGCTCTAGTGTGTTATTTAGGGCTGGGACCTGGAAATACTGGAGATGGTCCCAGTGTTTGGGATCGTAAATTCCTTGTTGTGGTTTTCCTTTCCCTGATTTTATTGGGTTAAAGTAATGGTAGCTGCTGAAACAAATAAACCTCAGTGACTTAATGTATTAAAAATATATTTCTCATTTATTTAATTTCTACACTGGGGTTCCCAGTGATGTGGCAATTTTGCCCAAAGATGGGACTTAAGGGAACTCTGTCCTTCTATCTGACAGATCTATTGTGTTCAGTTCTACTGCTATGGTTGAAGGAGACGAAGGTCTCATGATTCAGGGCAACCACCCATTGAGCAGAGCTCGGGCACAGGATCCCACTAACCTGCAGGCAAGGTAGTTATGTAGGAAATGTGCACAGGGTGTGTATTTACATGTACCAGAGCCAACCCGGAAGAAACTATTTCTATTTATCCACCTAGAGAAATTTTAATATTTATTTTTAAGAGCAGGATTGTTTTTCAAGTTCAAATTATTTACCTCAAGGGATTAGGTATTTTGAATGGGTTTTTCAAGGAAAGAACATGATTATCATAATAACAAGCCAAAATAGTTAAGAAAATTGTCAGCTGTTCTGTCAAAAACAAACAGTATGAAACACAGTGAATATAGGAAAAAAAATGCAATAAAGGCATGGTTTAGGAGAAAAAAAAAACAGGTTTGATGTCTAGCCAGCATAGCTGTCAAGCTGACCCTCTCGTACTGAATACATTCCCTGAGAATCTTTATATGTGCTCCAGTCTGTGTAAAGGGATACAGATGCAGGGGCAAACATAATTCTGCTTTCTGTTATTTACAGACTGTTGACTTTTAACAGGTACTTATACTCTGTAGTTCTCAGCAGATCCATAGAAAATGGGAATAAGACGGATCGGATATTTGTTTCATATTTGTAGAGACAATAGGATACAATAAGGGCTGTTGAACTGTGTGGTAAAGCAGAGATTGCAGCGTAGAAGGGAGGTGGTGTCCTCCTCCTCACGATCGCAGGAAGGATCATACAAGAGGAGAAAAAGTAGCAGGCAAAGTAGGAACGTCCAGTTTGACATCAGCTGTATTTTGTGTTGCTTGCCCCTCCTTCCCTGTGACCTTTTAAGTCATGCCAGCACCATTCTTCCCTACCCTAGACAGACTTTGGAACAACAGGCTTTACCACGTTTTGAACTCTGACTCCATGACCAGCACTAGATTGTAGTTGAACTTAGTCTGCATGCTCTCCTCTGACCCTCCCTCTCAGCTCTAGGATTCAGATTCTGTTCCCTACCTGCTCTGTTTGTCCATGTGGGAAAGCCAAAGCTCACAGAGGTGAGGCTGATCACTTCAGGGCCCCGAGCTCCACACTATTCTGTTTCTGAGGATCGTCCTTGTGATTCCCATTCTCTTCTGGCTCTTCCTGTGACTATTAGGTGTCAAGTACCATGGGCTACAGCGGTAAGCAAGAAAACTTCCTTTCTAAGAAGCTTTCCTTATGATCTATAGCAGCCCGCAAGTCCTTACACACACACTCTGTTTCTTTTTAAAGTAGACTTCATTTTTAAGAGCAGTTTTACATGCATAGCAAAGTGGAGCGCCCGGCTCAGAGTTCCCATATATGCCCTGTCCCGACATTTGCATAGTCATTATTATTATTCAACGCCCCCCAGTAGAGTGATACAGTATTGTTATCATATCCACTCTAGCAGTGGATTTGTTACAGTTGAACCTATATTGATACATAATAATCACTCAAATTGACTAGATTACCTTAGGGTTCCTACTTGGTATTGAACATTGTACGGATCTTGACACATGTATAATGAATAACATGTATTGCGTGGAGTAGTTTCCCGGCTCTGAAACCTTCTGTGCTCCATGTGTTCTCCTTTCCCTTTGCTTGCGATATTCTCTTAGCTCCCTTTCCCCTTTCTCAGACTCATTGTTTTCTCGTTGCTGTAAGGACTTAGGTCAGCCCTTTCTTATTGCTCAGATAGTACCTACAAGGTGTCTCACGCATGTTCATGAGCAGAGGCAGTCTTGCCTTGTGGTGAAAGCAGTAGGTCTCAGTACATACTGTCTTGGTGCAAATTCTATATCCATCGATAGAGAGCCCTTCATGGTCTTTGTTGTGGTCTGTGAAGTTTATATTTGTAATCCCATGGTAAGTTATTGTAATTCTAGCAATTTAATTTCAGTCTGTCACTCCCAGTGCAGCCCATGGTGAGAATAAAGACAGTAAGGCATATTTGTAGTTGTGGGGAGCCACGGGGTCCTGATATTAGCTAGTATTATGGCTAACTGGAACAAAGGCCATGGCCTAGGGCTGAACCCAGGTTTTATGAATTTATCAAGAGGGGAGTGGCTTGGGGATTAGTGACCGCAGTTGTGGTGGGAAGTATGTGAGTGCTGTGAGCTGCTTTAGGTAGAGGGCATGAAATTACCTCCGTAAGATACAGAGAAAGAGAGAATGTGTGTGTATGTGTGTGTGTGTGAGAGAGAGAGAGAGAAAGAGCAAGAGAGAGAGAGAGAGATGCAGAAAAAGTACTCTGAATAACACGATTTGAGGTAGTATCTAACATTTTGGGCTCGGTGCTTCAGCTCTGATGTGTAATTTTTTATGCCCTCAGATGTCATGGCCCCTTTCTTGAGGCTCATCCCAGCCAATGGCAGGGAGCATGGCTCTCCATCCTGCCTAGCTTACCCATGCCTTTTAGGAGCTATGGGGCAGGGCAACACTGACCTATCACCTTGCTTCAAAGATTATACATTGGCACCTCAGCTAGACCGATTTGCATTGCTTAAATACAGTGGGGGGAGGGATGAGGAAAAGCCCTAGTTAGCTCTGTACAAATCAGTACATGGAAATAGGGCCAGGTTTAGCCAAAGTGGAGACAGTTGTGTTTTTCTCAAAGAGAGTCATCTAGGTGGTCCACCACATCCATCACCTTTCGACACTGTAATTTTGCATTGTTTACTCCTGAGTCTCAGTCTCTGTATGAAACGGGACTGTTATGAGGTGGAGATGAGATGACGCATGTCAAGGGTTTGTATCTGCGTGGGAACTAGTCATGAACTCTATCAGTCCTCATGAATGACCGTTCTGAAGACGGAGCAGGGCTCAGATAGCATTCTCATGTCTTCCTTCTGCCTGGGGCTGTACAGCCTGCTGGCAAAGACAGCAATGTAAAGTTTGAGTCTGTCTTCAGTTTAAACTGCAGATTCAGTGTCTGGGAACCCTGAGTGAATGCAGGCATCTTGGGTTAAACATAGGGCAGGGACACGACTTGGTCAAAGTCTTGATTTTCTATGATACTGTACAGTTCCATACTCTTCCCCCAGAAACACAGGGCTGAGTTATGACTTTAATCAGATCAGCCTGTACTGATGTGCACTGAGGCTTAATTAACTGATTGGTGTAAGGAAGAGCGTTTCACTCTGCTGGTATTTCAGTTCTCTTGTGGAGATGGCTTCCCTTTACTTCTTCTGTTGCTCAGAAGTGGAACTAGATGGGTCTCTGTGGGAAGCATAGTCACCTGTATCTCTGCACCTCCCTGCCTAGGCTCAGGCAGGTTCACAGTCCTCAGGAGAGGAAGGATGCATCTAGGTAACCAGTAGCATAAAAAGAGCATCCCAGCATGTGTAGAACACACACAAATATCAGTGGGCTAAAGGTCAGGGTCCAATAAATTGAGTCTGCCCAAGGCCT
This sequence comes from Dinomys branickii, assembly GCA_004027595.1. Lineage (NCBI taxonomy): Eukaryota > Metazoa > Chordata > Mammalia > Rodentia > Dinomyidae > Dinomys > Dinomys branickii. The sequence continues at coordinate 1,128 of PVLD010028910.1, read as the reverse complement.
TTCCTCCCAGAGTTCTGTGTGCTGCAGTGTAATCTTGAGTTCCTGGGGTTCTTGAGGGAAGCAGCAGGGAACCAAAAGGCCTCACTTTGTTCTACTCCAAACACATATGTGCTTTTGGCTCCACAAGAATCTTGGAAGCTCTGGCTTTCTCTCTCTTTTCTTCCCTGTTGTAGTTTCAAAGCTCCTGTGCCTATTTGTAAGCTCCATGGGTACAGAGTTTACTTCAGTCAGAGTCAGAAAATTTACAGGAAAAATCTTCCACAGCTTTGCTGTTATCTCAAATTTAAACTAAACCCCACAGGGGATGTGACAGCTATAGAATGTAGCTGCAAAGTCTTTGACATTTTTCCCATTGAGTTATGTGGGCTCCATGTAAATCTGGGCAGATTCAACCAAGAAAACAACCAAGAAAATATGAGGTGACTTTTGAGGGTAGGTCACAAAAGACCATGCGGTTTCCACCTAGGTCATTAGAGCATTTGCTCATGAAGCCTTATACTTCTATAGAAGAGGTTTAGCTGCTCCCAAGCTCACAATAGTGTAAGAGTCAAAGCCCCATTGAGCCTTGTGTCCTTCCACTTAATAGCTTTGGCTGAAATTAGCTTGTAAGGCATCCCAGGTACCAGCTATGAGGGTGAAGAAACTTTCAGATTCTTTCTACCTTCAGCAGCTTTAGCCATCCCTAGGCATTTTCATCACTTCCCAGATATATATGTCATCCCAAGAAAGCTTCCAGGCTTTGGGGAGCAGAGAAAAGCCATCTCTACTCCCTAACATTCTCTTTCCAAATTCCTAAACTGAAAAAAATCCATGAGCATAATAAAATGGTTATGGTTTTATGTCACTGTTTTGGGATCCTTGTTATACAGCAGCAGATACCTGGAACAGTGGCTGTCATGAAAACCGCTTTAATATTGTCTAGTAAATCTATAGCTTTTTTTAGAAACATAAAAGTACAAAAACATATTGACAAACAGATACCCATTATCATAGAAAATAGTACAATCACAACTAATCTATAGACAAGGTGATATGGTCTCAACAGTAGTTGTTGCTTTATCCATTGATATCTTCGAATTGTAGATGTATGGACCCATATACAGACATGTAAATTTAGTCAGACTGTTG
>PVLD010028909.1:7533-18846 GCA_004027595.1 Dinomys branickii | reverse complement strand
TTGTCTAATTTTGACCATTTGCCTACAAAGGCTCCATATCTGTCCCTCTTTATAGCTGAATAATATTCCATTGTATAAAAATGCCACAGTTTTTTAATCCAGTCTTCTGTGGATGGACATTTGGGTTGCTTCCACAATTTAGCTATTACAAATTGTGCTGCTATAAACATGGGTGCACATATATCAGAGTGATATGATGTTTTCAGATCTTCCGGGAAAATACCCAGAAGGGGAATAGCTGGTCTGAATGGAACCTCTAGACCTAGTTTGTTGAGGAATCTCCAAACTGCTCTCCACAGTGGTTGCACCAGTCTGCATTCCCACCAGCAGTGTAATAGAGTCCCTATTTCTACACAGCCTCGCCAGCATTAGTTATTGGATGATTTTTTCATACTGGCCATTCTTACTGAGGTGAGATGGAATCTCAGTGTTGTTTTTATTTGCATTTCTCGGATGACTAAGGATGTGGAACATTTTCTCATATATTTATTTGCCATTTGTATTTCTTTATCTGAGAAGTGTGTATTCATCTCAGATGTCCATTTCTGCATTGGGTCTTTGAATTTGGATAGGTACATGTTCTTTAATTCTTTGTATGTTCTAGATAGCAGTCCTTTGTCTGAGGGATAGCCTGCTAGGATTTTTTTTGCAATTTGTGGGTTTTCTTTTTACTTTGCTGGTGATTTCTTTAGATGTACAAAAACTTTTCAGTAGCATAAGGTCCCAGTTATTGATTCTTTGAAGTTTTTCCCCTGCTGTTTCATTTTTGTTCATGAAGTCTCTGCCTACTCCTATGTCTTCAAGATTTTTACCTACTTTCTCTTCCAATAGATTTAGAATTTCTGTTTTAATGTTGAGATCTGTGATCCATTTTGACCTGAGTTTGGTGCACGGTGGTAGACTTGGGTCTATGTTCAGTTTTTGGCAAGAAGCAAGCCAGGTTTTCCAGCACCATTTATTAAACAGGTCATTCTTTTTCCAGTGAGATTGGTTGACCCCTTTGTCAAATATTAGGTGGCTGAGTGTGTTTTTCATTGTGTTTGCATCTTCCAGTCTATTCCATTGATCCTCAGGTCTGTTTTTTAGCCAGTACCAGGTTGATTTTATTACAGTAGCTTTGTAGTATAATTTCAGGTCAGGGATTGTGATTCCACCTGACTTGTCCTTGTTGCCCAGGATTGCTTTTGCTATTCTGGGTCTCTTCTGGATCCAGATGAATTTGAGGCATACTTTCTCTAGATCTGCGAGGTATGCTCATGGTAATTTAATGGGACTGCATTGAATCTGTACAACAGTTTTGGTAGTATGGCCATTTTCACAATGTTGGTTCTTCCTAACCATGAGTAGGGTATGTTTTTCCATTTATTGAAATCCTCTTTGATCTCTTTTTTCAGAGTACTGTAGTTTTCACTGAATAAATCTTTCACATTCTTTGTTAGATTGATTCCTAAGTATTTCAATTTCTTGGATGCTATTGTAAAGGGTATATGGTTTCCTCAATTTCTCTCTCAGTCTGTTTGTTGTTCATGTATAGGAATGCTACTGATTTTTGGGTGTTGACTTTGTATCCAGCTACGCTGTTGAATTTGTCAATTAATTCCAGGAATTTTCTTGTGGAGTTTTTGGGGTTCTCCATGTATAGTATCATGTCATCTGCAAATAGTATAATTTAACTTCTTCCTTTCCTATCCTTATTCCTTTTAATTCTCTCTCTTATCTAATTGCTCTGGCTAATGCTTCCAGGATTATGTTGAATAGCAGTGGTGACAATGGACATCCTTGTCTTGTTCCTGACTTTAAAGTGAAAGCTTTCAGCTTGTATCCATTTAGTATGATGTTGGCTGTTGGTTTGTCATAGATGGCTTTGATCAGATTGAGGTATAGGCCATCTATTCCTATTTTTTCTAAGGTTTTTAAAATGAATGCATGTTGGACTTTATGGAAAGCCTTTTCTGCACCTATTGAGATGATCATGTGGTTTTTGTCTTTGGCTGCATTGATATGATGTATCACATTACTTGATTTGCCAATATTGAACCATCCCTGCATTCCTGGAATAAATCCTACCTGGTCATGGTGTATAATTTTCCTTATGATTCGCTGTATTCTATTTGCTAGTATTTTGTTGAGTATCTTTGCATCTATGTTCGTTAGAGAGATGGGCCTATCATTCTCTTTCTTGGTTGGGTCTTTCTCTGGTTTTGGTATCAGTATGATACTTGCCTCCCGAAATGTGTTAGGGAGAGTTGCTTCCTTTTCGATTTCATTGAAGAGTTTCAGGAGTGTTGGCATTAGATCTTCTCTGAATGTTTTGTAGAATTCTGCTGTGAATCCATCAGGGCCTGGGCTTTTCTTAGTTGGTAAGTTTTTTATGACATCTTCAATCTCGTTAATTGATATTGGGTTGTTCAGGATTTTTGAGTATTCCTGACTCAATTTTGGTAATTTGTACGTTTCCAGGAATCTGTCCATTTCTTCTGAATTTTCTATCCTATGGGAGTAAAGATTTTCAAAGTAGGTATTAATGATCTCTTGGATTTCTGTGGGATCTGTGGTGATTTCATCCTCTTCATTCCTTATTGTATGAATTTGAGATCTTTCCCTTCTTTTTTTGATAAGGTTGGCTAGGGGTTTATCAATTTTTTTTATTCTTTCGAAAAACCATCTCTTTGATTCACTAATTTTTTGTAGAGTTTTCTTCATCTCAATTGCATTAATTTCTGCCCTGAGTTTTATGATCTCCTCTCTTCTTTGGGCTTTTGGTTTGGCTTGTTGCTCTTTTTCTAAGAGTTTGAGGTGTAGCATTAGGCAATTTATTTGCTCTCTTTCTATTTTCTTTATATATGAGTTCATTGCTATAAATTTCCCTCTGAGGACTGCTTTCATTGCACTCCACAGATTCTGGTAGGTTGTACTTGCATTTTCATTTATTTGTAGGTGTTTTTTAATTTCTTCTTTAACTTCTTGTGTGACCCATTGGTTATTCAGGAGGTTGTTGTCTAATTTCCAAGTGTTTATGCGGTTTTTGGAGTTTGCTTTATCATTAATTTCTAGTTTCATTGCAGATAATATGCATGGGATAACTTCAATTCTTTTGCATTTAGGTATATATGCTATATGGGTTAGAATGTGCTCAATTTTAAAGAAAGACCCATGTGCAGCTGAGAAAAATGTGTATTCTGATGTTGTGGGGTGGAACACTCTCTATACATCTACTAGGCCCATTTGTTCACACTGTTGGTTCAGGTCTGTTATTTCTTTGCTGGCTTTCTGTCCAGTTCACCTGTCTCTTTGCATCAGAGGGATGTTTAGATCCCCCATTAAAATAGTGTTATTAGCTAGTTGATTTTTCCCGTATGCTAAGACTTCAGTTGTAAAGTTTGGTGCTCCATTGTTTGGTGCATAAATGTTTAGGATTGTTATCTCTTCCTCTTGCAGCTTTCCCCTAACTAGTATGTAATGGCCTTCTGTAGCTCTTTTGATTGTTTTTGGTTTGAAGTTTACCTTGTCTGCAAACATAATAGCTACCCCTGCTTTTCTCTGGTGACCTGCTGCATGAAGAATTGTTTTCCATCCTTTAACTTTCAGCCTGTGGATTTCCTTTTGAGTAAAATGTGTTTCCCGTATACAGCATATCCTTGGATTTTGTTCCTTAATCCACTCTGCCAATCTTTTTCTTTTGACTGGTGAATTGAGGCCATTTACATGAATGGTTATAATGGTTATATGTTGGGTTCTTCTAGTCATGTTATTTACTTGTTGTTTTCCTTCCTTTGCTGAATGTTTACTTAACTTGTTCTGTGTAGGGAGTTATTTCTATTGTTGTTCTTGCGATTGAAGTCTCTTTTTTCTCTGTCTAGAGTATCTTTTAGTCCTTTTTGCAAAGCTGGTTTAGTACTCATGAAGTTCTTCAGTTGTTCTTTGTCGTGGAAATATTTTATTTCTCCGTTGAATTTGAAGGATAGTTTTGCAGGATACATCAGTCTGGGTTGGAAGTTGTTTTGTCTCAGAATCTGTAATATCTCGCTCCAAGCTCTTGATTTCACGGTTTCCGTTGAGAAGTCTTCTGTGATTCTGGTGTGCTTTCCTTTATAGGTGATCTGTTTCTTTTCTCTAGCAGCTTTTAATATTGTGTTCTTTTGCTTGATATCTGGGATCTTGACTATTTTATGTCTGTGTGTGATTTTCTTTGGATTATGGATCGTTAGGCTTCTATATGCCTCAATTAACTGTACTTCAGTATTTTTTACCTTGTTTGGAAAATTTTCTGTTATTATTTCAGCAAATATTCTTTTTATATCATTTGTGTGGTCTACTGCTGTTTTACTGATTCCTATTACTCGAATATTATTTCGTTTTGCCACATCGTGCAGCTGTTGGATTGATTTTTCTTGTGTCTTTGATGATTTTATGAGATCCTTCCTTTCACGCTCATAAGCTGCCATGCTGTCTTCAATGTCTGAAATTGTATCTTCGGTTTCATTTAAGTTGTTTTGCCAGCTTTCAGTGGAAGTTTTCAAATCCTGGCAATCTCTTTGTACCTGTCTCATTCTTGGTAATTCATTCCTAAATTGCTTTCATAACGTGTCCATTTGTTTCCTACTTTCTTCTAATCTTTTATCTACTTCTTCTCTATGTGTATGGAACATTTCTTCCATTATAATTTTCAGTTCATTTTTTGTCTGAGAGATTATTGCAGGTATGTGGCTTATTTCTGCTTTAAGCTCTTTTATGGCCTGTTGGAGTTGTTTCATTGTTTCGGATGCAATCGTTTCAGAATTTGCAGGTGTGTGGCTTCCTAGTTCCCCTGTATCCTTGCATTCAGGACTTGTTCTGGGTGGGGTTGAGTTCTGAGACTGCATTTTGTTCTTCTGTCTTTCCATTTTTGGGTATCAGATTCAAAATATTGAGCAATAAATTACCCAGGTAGTTCACCAGGCAAAGATCTGTTGCAAAGGCTGCTCCAATGACTCCTTCTCTTCGGGAGAATTTCCCTTAAGCTTTCTGCTGAGAGTTCCACTCAATAAGCTGCTCATATGCTGCTTTGTGTGCTGAGCTACTCCCTACCCAGAGAGCTGGCTGGGGCGCATAAACAGCTTGCCTCCCCAGGGCCCGTGCTGGCAAGGGGTCGCGCAGGTGTCCCTCCCTGGCTGGAGCTCCTCCCCCACCCAAAAAACCGGTTGGGGCGCCCAGCCAGCTCTTCAGTCCCGGGTCCGGGCAGTCAGTAGTGCTGCTTGGATGTCCCTCGCTGGGTGGAGCTTCTCCCCAACTCAAAAATCCGGTCAGGGTGCCCAATCAACTCATCCTGGGATCATGCCACAGGAGATCCCCAAATTGCTAATATGTCATGCTTCGCCTGCGATGCGCCGCTCCCTGGTGCTTCTCCGCCTCCTCAGCGTTCTCGCAGGAGCCGCGGACCAGAGCCGCTGCAGTGCCCGCTCTCCGGCCGAGGATGGCGCCAGCTGTGGTTGCGGGGGTCTGAGCGGGTTCCCGGTCTGCAGCATGTATTAGCTCAGTCTGCCCAAGGAGTGCGGTCTCCGAGACCACCCTGCTCTGCCGCTGCCAAAAATTTCTGCAGCCGCCCACGAGCCATTTGGGGTAGGGAGTTGGGAGGGTCCGTTGCGCAGCGATCGCCCTCGGGGGTACGCGGACTCGGCTGAGCCGCAGCCCGCGTGCCACGCTGATCCTCTCTGGTGCCCAGCTCTTAGGGCCCGCCCACTCCTCGCCGCGGCAAATCCAGCTGACCCGTTAATGCTCAGGCAGTGCAAAGCAACACATTCAGTTGGAATTTCGCAACTGCGGACCCGTCACCCGCATGCAAGAAATCTGTTTCTGGGAGAATTTCCCTCTGCCACTCACCTGGTCGCCATCTTCCCCAGTCTCCTTTGTTTATCCACTTTTTCGTATAACACTCTTTAATCCATACACAATGTTTTTCCATAAGACGCTAGATTCATATAACTCACTTATGGAAATTCTGATCTGGAAGAAAATCTTGAGGAATAAACTTAGAATCACGAGACTGTGAGGTAATATTCTCGTATTGCTATACTGTGTAAATCATTTGCCTCATATATTAACCCAGTAGACACTAGGACAAGGGGGGGGGGTTAATTAGCACACTAATGGAAAAAGGAATTTCTGTTATGATACAAACTTGAGTTCTCCCCACACAGGATCTTCACCAACCACCACTGCTTTTCAAGACATCACTCCTCTGTCAGTACACTTTTCCCCTTTAGCATAAGTTTTCTGTAGTCCGCCTGCAGCCCGGTATCAAATCTCACTCACTTTACTCACTATTCCAGTCCAGCTAAATTGATTTACTGCTTGGGTCTAACATTTGCTTTTCAGTTTCTGGTAATGTTATGGTTTAGGTGTAAAATATCTCCTAAAATTCTTACATTTTCAGAGATGGAACTTTTGGAAGGTAATTCAATCACAGATGCGTTAACTTCATACCTGAATGTGCTGCTAGGAAAGGAAGCCTAACTAGGGGTAGGAAGGGAGTCTCTTGAGTTACTCGGACCATGTGTTTGAAGGGTACTCATGTGTACACAGTTCTCAGCCTCGCCCCCTTTCTCTTTTGCCATGGGTTGAGCAGATTTCCTTCTCCTGCTTGCTACTACACTGTTTCTGCCATGGAGCCAACCAATCACAGGCTGAAAATCCCTAAAACAATGAGACAAAATAAATATTTTCTCCTTTATATCTAATATATCAGGTATTGTGTCCCAGCAGCAGCAAAGCTGACTAATACGAGTCCTTGCAATGCATTTATTTCCCGTATTCCTCTTTTGTGTCATCTCCTCCTCTTTGCTCCTCTTCCTCCACTTTAAAAATTCCTGTTTATTTTAGTTGATTAAATTCAAGCCTCACATTTATCACACAATCTCCATGATCTATCCAATTGAATCAGTAAGAAAACTCTGCTTATACTGATTGTTGCTAAAAAGGTATGTGCACCACCCGCACACACATGGAGAAGAGATGGGCAGGCTGTGTTCCTTCTGTGAAATAAACTGACTTGCCTCTGATCCCAAGTGGGGGGCAGGTGTTCTGCATATGAGTATTCAGTGTGTTTTTGCTATGAGACAGTTGACCTGTATGTATTTGCTACATGATATTACACCATGTGCATCTGTAGAATGCTTTTGCAACTGAGGGAGTTTTGCCAGCTTGGCACGATGTGACATACTGGCTTTTACTGTGTAGGCTTTGGTCCTGGGTTCCGGCAGGAATCTTGAGCTAACATACTCTCTAAAGAGAGCCAAAAAAACTGGCTAGCATATAGACGCTTCCAGAATTTTCTGCCACTTTTGTCACTTCCTTATTGCTTAGGCTAGTAGATATTTTCCCCTATGAGATGCAGAAGTTTAAGTGGTTATTATTTGTGTTGGTACAGTGGCAGTTTCTGTGGTACACTAGAATTGAGGTTATTGAGATTCACTCTGTTGCACTCATACTTAGATTGAGACTTCCTGTTATAAAACAGAGCAATGAGGAAAACCTCTATGTTTCCAATGTCTCTGTATGTCAGGAGTTTAAGTCAACTGTACAAATATAGGAACCAAATGCTGAAATAACCTCTGAAAAGACATGTTGTTGTCTCATCTTGAAAATATGACCTAGGAAGACAAATTCAGAACTTTTATATCCCTTAAAAAATAGCCTACCTGTGTTGGAAATATAAATTAGATATCCCCGTGGGGCTTTGAGTACCATCGTGAAAGGACAGAAAGAGGAACCTGTTGTCCTTAAAATAAATAACAGAGAAGAAGTCAGGTTCAGTGATTTCTCATTCCTTATCTGCTTCCTTTGTCCAGTAATTTCTATTTCAAATTAAGTTACCTGGCATTCATTATTTCTTTGCCTTTTTGGGTCTGAGCACCCTGCTGTCCATAAACCTAGGTAATCTCAGCTCCACGAACATTCCCTTATCCTTATCCATTACATAGGAATGGAGTGGGTGGTTTTGGCCCATTTCCCAACTCCTCCAGACAGTCTTCTTGTTATGAAGGCTGCTACCATCCTTCCTCTGACACTTTTTCCCCAGGGTCTTGCCTAATCCACCTCCTTCTCTCACAAAACATGCAGGGGACCCTTGCCCTGCATCAAGTACCTACAGTTGATAGACCTTTACTGACAGGAAGGTCTTTTCTTTGACATTCTCACTACTCCTTAGCCACTGTTGAAATACATCTTCAGATGAGTGTAAAAGGGAATCATTTTAGAAATACATACTGCTTCATGAGCGAATCACAATATTTAGACCTTTTTGCAATGCTATGATGGCAGGGGCTGAGGCAGGTGCAAAGGAGAGCAATTATATTCACGCACAGCTTTCCTGACAGTCACGGAATTTGTTGATTCTTTTGTATGACAAGTTACAAAGAGGATAGCTGTACTGAATATTTGCTCCCTGCAAATGTACAATGCTGGCTCTTGAAATGAGGCTTTGGCAGAACCATGCTGCCGTATCTTGTGCATTAATCAAACATAGCAGTTTCTTTGTTGCGTCTAGCTCTCTGCTGTTCTCACAGAAGTTCGAAGAACAAGCTACAGCAATCCTGCCAATTTGACAAAAAGAGTCAATGCATTTCAGTTACAAGGCAGCAAGCCATCTTCCCAGCAAGCTGGAGATTAGGAGATCTTCCTGCTTTAGACTCTGCCTAGAGTGAACGCTCGGGTCACTAGTTCTTATTCTCCTGAGCATTTGTTTAGAGACAGGTAGGAACGATGAGGGCATTGTTTAACAAAGAAGCTACACAAAGGACAAAAACATTTTAGCCTATTCATTTGGATACAGCATCTCTTCCAGCCTATAGGCAGTTTCTTTTATTTTTAGTTTTTTCCCGCAATTTTTTCAAGGCCAAGTTAAGCATAAAACACAAAGCACCATATCTAAGAGTTTCTTTGGAGAAATGAACTCTAAAGATGGAAGGAAGTTTAAGAAATCACATGGCCAAACCCAGACCCTCGTCCTTCCCAGGCTGGTGACCTAACCCACAGCATCCTGTGATGATTTGGGATCCAAGAAATCACAGAACATTTCCTTAAGGATTTCTTTTAATTTTTTAAAAATTGTATTCATATCCTCCACTCTCTCCCTCCCCACACCTGGGATGATTTAAACAAAGCCCCGACCACTCTGCAGGACAGCATCTGGTACATGCTTAGCGATAAATCTTCAACTCTTCACACAGAGGCTGGAGAATTAAGCAGCCCATCAGCAGAGGTAAAATTTATGAACCTCCTAGAGTTCACCCCAAGTACCAAGGATGATGAAAGTAATTCACTGAATAACAAAGCTGTTCGGAAAACTTGCCCTGGGGTCTAGAAGTGATCTGGGTGAAGGCAGCACGGGGCCTCCTTGAGGAGATAGAGCTGCTCCCTATGGAGCCTGGGTGTGAATTTGCAGCACAAAATGAATGTCTCCTTGCTCATGCGAGGAAGTGCTGCCCAAGAGGCTGTTCAGCCTAAAAGCTTTCAAATTAGAGGGCTGTTAGTCTGCATGAGGGTTCTCCTCACTCAAAATGAGGAAAATTCAGGTGTGGAACAAGAACTGGAAGGCATTTTCCATGTAAAAAGTAGTGGAATAGTGGAATACACAGCAGCCTTTAAAATAAATTCACGGAAGAAACTAAGTTTTAAATAGGCATATGTTTGCCTTGAAGCAAAATCAAACATCTGACTTTTCCCTCACTCTGCGCCTAATTCAAATTTTGCTTGGCAATCTGCACATCCCAGGGAGGTAACTCCCAAAGATTTTGATGGTATGGAAAGAAAGCTCTAAGAGCAAGGATCCAGTTTCTTGCTGGCACATATCTTCTGACTCTGGACAGACCTCTCTCACTGAAGAGCCTTCTGCTCATGCACACAGAATCATGATGTTTTGCTGTTCCTGTGCACAGAATCATGATGTTTTGCTATTTGGTCCAGGAAGGTGGCAGCCACCGCGTTGCCCAAGGCAACTGCTGCCTCTTAAATTTCCTGGTAAGTGCTGCCAATGCGGTGTGTTGTGATGGATTTCAGAGCACCAGCCCCTGCTTTGTTCAGAGACAGCAGGGAAGGCTGAAGCATGGGGAGTCTTTTTAGCATAAGGTTTGCCAAACAATCCTCAGGCGCTTTTTGGTTCCTTAAGCAGAGCTTACTGAACAAAACACTGTGCTTTTCCTCCTTTCATTCTTTGGTTTAGGATATCTTTGCATGGAACTTACCACATGGAAGTTCCTAGGAATAGTTCCACCACAAGCATCATATGTGGCAGAATATGGGCAGTCCGTAATAATTCCTGTTTGTCCAGGATTCTCTCATCATTTATAAGACTTCTCTTTCCTCATATTCTCAGGACACATTTATGCTGCACATTCCCACAGACTCCCTTGGGATCAAGTATGATGTTCTGCTTCATACAGTCATTTGCACTGAGCTTTTGCTTAGATACTCATGAAGATAACATCATGGAGCTCCAGAGAAAAGATATCAAAGCAAAGGTTCCATGCTAAACAAGAGTACTCTGACAAATGAAAAACAGATATTAAAATGATTTAAAGATATTTCAGAAAGATGTATTGCCATTCCAAATCTTCATAGATTTCTCTCTGTGTGTATGTGTGTATGTGTGTGTGTGTGGTGTGGGTATTTAAGTAAAATTTTACTGCTCTGCTGTGGGCCCCATGGCTGCTCCTCTGCTGCTCCACTGAGGGCCCCGCTCAGGGCACCTCATGGACTGGACCCGCCCCCACCCATAGCACGACGACAGGGTGGAGCCGGGCGGTCTGCTGTGAGCGTATGTGCTTTCCCACCTCCAACCACGGCAGTTTGTATACACCAATGTATGTTATAGTATAGTCTGAGGCAGCTATATCTCTGCCCAAGGCAAGAGTCCAAGGATATAGATAAACCCAGGAGTACAGTTATTATCACAGGGAAGATAACTGATTGAGTGGTAGGGCAATGGAGATGAGGGAGGAGAAAAACTGAATGATCAAATGGGCCATCATCTGTGTAACTGAGTAACAAAGGTGAAGGTAACATTATGTAGGACAGCATCCAGAGCTAATCCCCTTCTATGTTCTCTATAATTCTGTATTTCCTCAATCGTTTTTGTATTAACAGAAGTGAAGATAACTTTATATTGTACAGCATCCAGTGCAAATTCCCTACTATCTTCTCTATAATTTGGTATTTCCTTTAATGTTTTTGTGTTAACTAATGTGAAGATAACTATGTAATACAACATCCAGTGCTAATTCCCTACTATATTCTGTATAACTTTGTATTTTCTGTATTGTTTATGGCTTTTCTGGT
>PVLD010028908.1:0-18762 GCA_004027595.1 Dinomys branickii | reverse complement strand
GGGGGGGGGGCTGTGCAGACACTCTGGGTTAATCCTCACGAAGGTTTTCATTCGTATTTCTAGTTTTATTTTGGTGACTGTAGTTATTGTATCCTTGCTTCTTTGATTTCAGTCACTTGTTTTTTTTCTAAATCTATTTTCATTTTCTTTCCCTTCTGGTTCTTCCTTTATTGTATTGTTTTTTTATTATACTCTTTACTTTATTCTTGAAGGTTTTCTCTTTGACCTGCTCCGTGTTTTTTCTTTTCAGTTTTTTGACTCTTTCCTCCCTTTCTTTTCTTTTTTTTTTTTCTTTTGGGACAGAGTCTCACTGTAATTCAGGCTGGCCTTGAACTCACTTTGTAGCCCAGGCTGGCCTCAAACTTACAGCAGTCCTCCTGCCTCAGCCTCCTGAGTACTAAGATTAAGGCATACACTACCAGGCCTGGCCTCTTCCTACTCTTTTTTTAATTCTCTCTTCCTCATTATATCACTTCATTGCCTTCCCACTCTTCCTCCCCACCTGTCTAATGACACAAATATAACAGGGGACCGTATAAGGCACTAGGGGATAAGAATTCACCAGTGCTACAACTTAAACAGTACCATTTGAGAACACGTCTGCAAAAACCTAAACAAAACTGAGCTTAGAAGATCCAAACAAAATTACTTACATGTATATTAAAAGGTTCTGACAGTCTCACAACCTTGAGCTCTAAATATAGTTCCACCCAACTGAATATCTCCTGCCTACGCAAATACTCTCCCTTAACGCTAGGCCTTCAGCTCACCTGTAAAAATAATTCCAGCAGAGTCTGATATCCTGTCCATTTTTATCCATTGACATTTCTCAGGCGGGGCGTGGTGGCACACACCTGTAATCCCAGCACTTGGGAGGATGAGGCTGGATTTTTACAAGTTCAAGACCAGCCTGGGCTACAAAATGAGCTCAAGGCCAGCCTGAACTGTGTAGCGAGACCCTGTCTCAAAAAAGGAAAAAAAATACAAACCCTAAGTAAAGAGATCTTCAAACCAACAACAAATTCTGTTCACACCAACAACAAATTCTGTTCAAACCAACAACAAATTCTGTTCACTCTATTTGACCTTATCTCTCTCTCTCTCTCTTTCTCTCTCTCTCTCTCTCTCTCTCTCTCTATATATATATATATATCACACACACACACACACACACACACACACACACACAGTAGTGAAACAGCAAGGAAACAAAATGCTTCCAAAACCTCTCAGTTCTCCCAAAGCAGATACAAGTGAGACCGATGGATAGGAAACCAAACACCAGACAGTTTACATGTGTGAAATAATTTAATAAGCAGGCAAACTTGGAGAAATTAAAGATGACATAACCCCAAAGAAGCCAGACATATCCAACAAAATGACCAGTGTTTGGGACAAACCAGTAAAAACTTGGAAGAGCTGATCAAAATGGTTCAAAACAGGTATGAAAAATTTACCAAAGAAATAGAGTCCACGAAAAGGCAGATCAGTGTGGGTCTCACCCGGAAGGGCGCATCTTTCCTCTTGGTTCCCCACTTGACCTCTGTTCCCTGGCTTCTGGGAAGTGAGTGGCTTTCGTGCTCGAGACCCGTGTACTGTGTCCCTTTCACCATGCCACTTCTGTCCAGAGCCTGCTGACCATGGACTGTACCCTGAACCAAAATAAACCATTCCTCCTTAAACTGTGGGTGTTGAGTACCATGTCCCAGCAACGAAGACACTGGTGATTTTGTAATGTCAATACAGTTGCACTGACGCAAAAAAGCAAGCAATTTTATGATGTATTGTGGCTGATGGTACAGTACTGAATTTGCAGTATAGGAATGTGATTCTGGGAGCTGGGGATATAGCTCAGTGGAATAAGCGCCTGCCTAGCAAGCGCAGGGTCCTGAGTTCAATCCCCAGTACTGCCAAAAAAAAAAAAAAAAGGAATGTGATTCTGTGTAATTTCCTTTCTCTACTTATTTTTCAGTATAAACATAGCCTTGCCAGGTATGGTGGCACACGCCTGTAATCCCAGCACTTGGGAAGCTGAGGTAGGAGGAGTTCGAGACCAGCCTGGGCTACAAAGTGAGCTCAAGGCCGACCTGAACTGCATAGTGAGACCCTGTCCCAAAAAGACAAAAAATAAACAAATAAATAAACATAGCCTTGGTAATAATGACAATTTCTGTCCTTTCCAAAGTGAGGATAATGTTACTTCTTTTATTAGTGATGCTCTGAAATCGAGAGGAAAACATGAATGGTCACAAGATGCACCACTTCTGAACTAGAACCTTTCTGAATATTCCCAAGTCACTGCTGTCCTGTTTCTCAGCCCCCGTGTAGGAGACCCCAAACGCAGGAATTCTTACATCAACACTTCAGACAACACGTCTCCTTCACTGCCCCCTGCCCCCACCTAATCAGAAAATCAACTTCTCTGAACATACTTGGTTCCCATTTGCAAATTAGTTGTGATTTCATGTCCTTCACTCCTTGGGCGCCAGAGGGCACACATCTTAAATTTCACTTTGCTGAAACATCCTTTTTCTCTTCACTGCAGGGTTCTCTGGATTTTCCAGCAACTTGAAGGTCTTTACGGGAACAGTTTCACTTTGCCCTCTTGATAATGAACAGCCTTCTTGGTTGCTACCTTGTTTCGACACACCCACCAGAGACAGACAGTAATGACTACCGAGCGGGCAGGCTGCCTTCATCACTCTGTATTCAAAAGGTGTCCTTGTAAGCAGTCTTTGTAAACAATCAGTTCATCGTTTTTGTTGTTCTGCTAGCTTTTCATTGTTTACAGGATAAAGGCAACCTAAAGTTGTAGTGCAGACTCCAAAGCCTCTAAAAGATAATAGAAACGAAACTACTTTCATGGGGGGAAAAAGCATCATATAATTGCAAAATAAGGCAATGTTAACAAGACCAGGTCCTTTATCTAATA
Organism: Dinomys branickii; assembly: GCA_004027595.1. NCBI lineage: Eukaryota > Metazoa > Chordata > Mammalia > Rodentia > Dinomyidae > Dinomys > Dinomys branickii. The sequence continues at coordinate 15,830 of PVLD010028908.1, read as the reverse complement.
AGTAATCAGTAAATTCTTCACAACTGCTAGGAGCACATCTTCTAACACCGGAAATGGAAATCTTTTGTTTTTGCGGTAAGTAGCTACCTTTACTGATGACCACAGGATGCAGGAACAGGGAGAAGGACCCAGGGAAGAGAAGGTGCAGGGTAAAAGGGACTCGAGTGAGGAGGGTAAGTAAAAGGCAAAGTTTTGATTCCCATAGATGAAGTTTTCACATTTTCTTTCATATTATTTTCCTGTTGAGCTTTCCGTGTGAACATACTCGTTTCCTAAGCCTGTAGATTCTTGTAGACTTCACCTAAAGTACACATTCAGAACTACCCAAGAAGCCATCCTCCCAGCTGTAAAATATTGTGACTATTTAAAAATCTAGAATGGCATTCAAAAATAAATATAACTTCTTTGTTTGACTATTGTAAGAAACCAAGCCTGAACAACTGAGTGAAAGGTTCTGAGCAGAAATATCAAAGTATACACAGGTGGATACTACAAATAAGATAGTTTCTTTACAGTAGTTTTCAAATTTGGAGGGTTTTTGTTTTGGGGGGGTTGGGGTTTTGTTGAGACAGGGTCTCACCATGTACTGCAGGCTGGCCTCGAACTCACAGAGATCTTCCTGCCTCTGCCTTCTAAATCCTGGGATTACAGGAGTACACCATCACACTCAGGTAAGACTGTTTGGTGTCATCAGGATGACATTTTTTTTCTTTTTTTTCAAGACAATAATTTCTGAATTCAACACCAAGAGTCCTCACTGGATAGAGGTTTTATGTTGACTATTTTGTCAACATTTTCTTTGTAAGCAAACTTGGGACCAGTTTTCCTAGGAAGACAATATTGTAAATGTTGATCAGATTCCTCAGCTGACCCCTACCCTAAATGAAACAGGACAAAATGAAACACTTTATCTTGTTAATCTACTGTAGTCCTCTCTGGGATCCCTACACTCTCTGATGCTATGTTTGCTATTTTCCTGTAATTAGTGTAAGCAACAGGAAGATTGATTTTTGTAGAGCACTGTATTCATGTAAACCAGGATGCACGTTATCTCCCGGCTCCTGCGGGAGTCACACAGAGGCGCTCTGACCCCTATGGTATGGGAGATCCAGCTCCTCAGAGAGGTGAGATAAGCTGGCAGATTTAGAAAGCCAAGACAAAACTGGGGGGATTTATAGGAGAAAACTGGGGGTTTGTTTGTTTATTTAAGTGGACATGCTAAAGTCTTAGTGGTTTAGTCTTAGAAGGAAAAGGTTTTTTTTTAAGGCAAATATCTGAACTTAGAAAACATTCCGAATGAATGCTAAGTACACTGGCAATAGATCCCGTACTTCAACTCCCCCTCCTGCCCCATCTGCAAAGCGCACTCTTTTTGTCTTTTTGAAACAGGGTCTCACTGGGCAGCTCAGGCTGGCCTTGAGCTCACTTTGTAGCCCGGGCTGGTCTCGAACTCACAATGATCCTCCTGCCTCAGCCTTCCGAGTGCTGGGATTACCGGCGTGCGCAAAGGAAAAGAGTAAGAAGTTGTTGTTTTTGTACTGGTGATTGAACTCAGGACTTCACGCTTGCCAGGCCTGTGCCGCTGAGCTGTGTCCCCAGCCCAAAGCATACGTGTTAGACCCCATACTGCCCGCGCAGACCGGATGTGTGAAAACTGTTTGGGGGCCCTTGTAGGTGGACAGGAAAAGTGTAGCCTTGGGCACCAGTCACCTCCTTCCTCTACTTACTTAGAGCACAGCCTTGGACCTTGAGCAAATGCTGGAACTCGAACAAGTCTCAGATTTAACTTTGCAAAGGCCAAAACAGTAACATATATTCTCTGGAGTCAGTCTGAGGAATAAATTAGCTAGCATTTATATTGTCCTGGAGAGTGACTGGTCCTCTTCAGTCATAAATTCAATATTTATCAGTAAATTATTTTACAGTTTCTTTTTTTTTGGTCTTTTTGAGACAGGGTCTCACTATGCAGTTCAGGCTGCCCTTGAGCTCATTTTGTAGCCCAGGCTGGTCTTCAACTCGAAAACAGTCCTCCTGCCTCAGCTTCCCGAGTTCTGGGGTTACAGGCGTTCACTATTTTACCATTTCAGTTGTGATTTAGAGTAGCAAGGACAGTCAGGAAACTGGGTGTTACTGTGCCACAGGGTTTAGCTCTTGGTTTGGCCTCAGAGGAATTGATATTTAGGGTTTTTAAAATTTCTCATTCATAAAATTCAATAATGTGCAAGTGGGGTACACAATTAAAAGTATGCAGCTCACCCCTGCCTTTCCTCTTGACAGAAGATTTTGTCAGTATTTAAAAAACACCTTGAAGCCGGAGTGGGGGTGGCACACACTTGTAATCCCGGCACTCAGGAGGCTGAGGCAGGAGGATCATTGCAAGTTTGAGACCTGCCTTGTGCTACAAAGTGAGCTCAAGGCCAGACTGAACTGCATAGTGAGACTCTGTCTCGAAAAGACCAAAAAAAAGAGAGAGAGAGAGAGAGAGAGAGAGAGAGAGAGACGCGGCTACAGGAAAAGCCTGATTTAAATAAATGTAAAACTTTTTGTGTTTTTTCTCACCCCTTTTATTCCTTTCGCTGTCAGTTTTCAATAATTTTAAATTTAAATTTATGAAATTCTGCCTGCTTTACCTTTCCTTTCTTTCCACTACTTTACATTCAATAGTGATTAAATATGGAGATAGAAACCAAACCTGCCTGGCACAGCGCGAGCACAGAGAAGACAAGAAAGTGCGCGGGAGGGCAGGCGGCGGAGCAGCAGCAGGGATGCACAGGAAAGGTGACCTTAGAGGGCGCCAGCTGTGCCGGCTGTGATGGGGAAAATGAGACAAACGCGACCCGACAGAGTCAGGCACCTCTAGTCGCTGGGACAAGGCTCCCCACACCTGCAACTGAAAGGAGGCGCGGTTTATTTTCTCACGGGTTCAGTCACTGGCGGGCTCCAAGGTGGAAATCGCGTGGCAGAGGCGGAGGCAGGTGGCTGACTGGTGGCTGGAAAGAATGCTGTCTTACTCGCCGTGACCCCAGCGGCCTGCCCCTCCGCTCGTGCCCTGCCTCCACAGGTGAGGCTCGGGGCTCTAAGCCACAGCAGTCACTGGGGGAGCTAAGGAGGTCTGTGGATCGGTGGGCAGAGAAGCCCTCTGTGAGGTGGAAGAGCTTAAAGCCAAGGTGATGCAGTATGAGCCATTTAAAGACACGAGGGATATCGCTGGGTGTGCTGATGCATACCTGTAGCCCTGGCACTGGGCCGGGGGAGAAGGACACGAGTTCAAAGCTGATCTAGGCTAATTGTGAGCTCAAGGGCAGCCTCAACTACTCTACATGTACTGAGACCCTCGTACAGGGTCTGTACGAAACAAAAACAGCTCCCTCCAAAAAACACAGATCTAAGGCATGAGCTTTTTAGGCACATGTATAGCTTTGTGGTGGGTGCAAACTGGGCCCCTTGAAAGAAACCAAATGGAATGAAACTGGCACTTGCAGGAGTTGGGGACAGAGGAGTTGCCCAGGGGACGTTTTACGTAGGACCTCATAGGCCTTTGGTAACTTTCAGGTATTCTATTGCAGCTTTTCAAGGGAAGAGTCTGCTCAATGCTTTAACAAATTGGCATGTGAAGCCTGGAGTGCTGGAGGAAGGACTGGAGCGCACACATAGGCAGGGAGTCCCCAGCCTACCTTCCTGGCAAGGGCGACCGTGCGGGAACGCAGGGGCACAGTAGAGAGGATGAGAAATACGTGTCTGGGAATCTTTGCAGAAGAATTGACGTGACTTGCTGATGGATTAGACAAAGCACGAGAAGGGAAGAGCAAATTCGGCCTCCAGGTTTCAGTCTGTGCGGCTGGAGGCAGGGCATGGCTGCTGAGATGATACACTGGATTCGGTGAAGGGTGTACGGCAGGTAATTTTTGGCTGCGTTGTTTTTGAGATTTTTTTTAAACACCTAAAATATAGTTGCCAAATAAGCAGTTAAATAAATATATGAGTCTGAGCCCTGCCCAGTAGGAGATGCCTGTAATTCCTGCTTTTGAGAAGCTGAGGCTGGAGGATCACAACATAAAAATACATGACGTGGGTTTAAAAAAAAGGTGTGTATTTAAATAAAAACAGTTTTAGCCGGAGATGGTGGTGCATGCCTGTAATCTCAGCACTGAGGCAGGAAGATGGTGATGAGTTTGGGGCCAGCCTGGACTAAGTGGGTTTGAGGCCAGCCTGAACTACAAAGGAAGACCCTGTCTCAAAAAACAATAAATAAGTACATAATACATTTTTGTAGTAAAAGATGCATTGCCATTAGCCCCTCTAGAAATACTCCATCTTTGAACATACATTTCCCTTCGTTTTTGCCACTTCGTGAAGCAGTTCTGGAAGTTCTTTTTGTGTCTTTAGTCACATTGTCCCGGCTGCCTTGGTTTCCTGAACTGATTCACAGCATTTGTCTTTCATGGCCGTTTTGGCTTTGGGGAAGGGACAGAGCTCACCCGGCGCCGGAGGCGGTGAGGGGGTCGGGGGAGGGCGCCCCGTGTTACCGGCGTGCCTTTCCACTGGTTGGCACTCAGCGGCAGCGTTCACCATAGTTCCATCACTGCTGTAAAGACACTCATGAAAGAAGACTTCCAGAACTGCTTCAGAAAGTGGCAAAGACAATATGGTTAAAAAAAAAAAAATCAGGGGCTGGGGATATAGCTCAGTGGAATAAGCACCTGCCTAGCAAGTGCAGAGTCCTGAGTTCGATCCTGAATACCGCCAAAAAAAAAAAAATCAAAGACTATGTGATAACTGTGTTCAAATCTAGGGCATTTTGAGGAGGGTTTATGGCAGTGTCTTTTACTGTAATACATTTTTAAAATTAAACATTCACCCTATTTTAGATCACCCGCTGTGTGTCTGCATACGTTACATAAGTTATATGTATGTATGTATGTAGGTATGTATGTATCTAGGACGGAAAAAAAGGGCTCAAAATGTAATATACACAGAGGAAGAAAGCTAGAGATGTAAACGTTGCACTTTTGGATTGGAGAGTGAACCATTTATGTTAAAAACACATACACTGCATTAAGATATATCTACCAATACATTATCATATATTAGATATTTATTACAGAGCAGTGATTTATATAGTTTCTCGGAGGATGACAAATGTTATGAAAAATTAAGAAGGATAATTAGGAATAAGTTTATGAGGGGTGTGGAATTGGCCCATGATTTTAAATCAGGAGGTTGAGGAGGCCTCTTTGAGAAGGTGAACTTTAGGTCATTTGCACAGTGGTGAGGGAGTAGGCGCGTGGAGATCTGGAAGAAGTGTTCCAAGCACAGCCAAGATAAAGCGCTGCAGCTGAGAACATACCTGGCAGGGAAACAAGAAACAGCCTGGAACACACCGAGCCAGCTGCTACATGAATCCCCATGGACCCTGGGGCCTTCATCTCTAACTCTGGAATTAGATGGACATGGGGGATGCCATCAGGGACTGAGAGAAACAACCCAAGTGGTACTTAGAAAAGTAGAAAAATGTGGTACCACAAAAATCAGGAGAGTGTGTGTCCTCAGCGAAAGAAAGACTGCCCAACTGACGTGGAGAGAGTAAGCGAGAAGAAAACCAGCAGTGACTCTTGAAATTGTCCCTTGGTGGCTTGGTCAAAAGGCAGGTGAAACAGAGTGACCTGGATGGAAGCCTGCCAGTGCATCCGAGGGTAGAGGTCTGCAAGGCACAGAAATGTGCGGTCAGGTCATGTGCTGTGCAGACCAGGGGCTGAGGAAGGCTGTCCTCTATTGCCCTGTCCCACAGAGCGAGTGCATCTGCTTGTTCTCCCTGGTGGAACTGCATGCCTTCCGTGGCAGGTGGTAAAACATCTGGCTAAGCTGGACCGCTGTCACGCAGAGTGGCCACACTACCAACCTCAGTCCTGAGCTTGTCCTCGTGAAGTCTAAAGTGCTTCACTAAGTTCTTCCTCACAGTTCACTTCACCTTTTTGTGTAATCTCCCCATGCATTAAGCAGTGTGTAGGAAAATTTGCTAGCTCCTATGTTTCTGTGATTAGATGAAGCATAGTTTTTGAGGAACTGATGATTAATCTTGACTGTGAATTTAATTGGCTCAAGAGACACCCACCCAGCAGACTGGTGAAGGCCCTGCAATGTGTCGGCAGCCATGGGGGCGAGATCTTGGGGCCGGTACCTGGCCTCTGGCCCTTTCCGGTTCTTTCCCCTCCTGCTTCCTGGCTTCCGTGAGGTGAGAGCTTTCTCCCCGGTGCTGTTTCTACCCTGGCGCCTACTGGCCGTGAGCTGAGACATCTCCTTTAAATTGTGTATGTTAGCTATTTTGTCCCAGCAACAGAAAAATAACTAATACAAAAATTGGATTTAAAGCTATAACCTGGATGAAAAATGTTACTGGTTATTGTTCACACATCCTTCTGTCTTCATTTTAAGAACTTAATTGGGGGGGGTAGTAATCAGGAATTGAACTCAGGACCTTGCATTTGCGCCACTGAGCTATATCCCTGGCACCTAGGACCTTAATTTCTTAAAAAACAGTCTTCGCTGGGCATGGTGGTGCACACCTGTAATCTCAACACTGAGGAGCCTGAGGCAGGAGGATCCTTTCATGTTTAAGGTTAGCCTGGACTATAGAGTGAGTCTGAGTTCAGACTGAACTACATAGTGAGACCCTGTCTCTAAAATAATCTTCATATACAGCTTTGAGAAGAGATAGAAAAGAGAAATGAAATCATGGTGCTTTGCACGTGGCCTTAGCTCATGTGCCGCCACACACGGACATTCTTGCACACGTCTCTCTAGGAAGACACACTCTAGAAGGTGCTGACCCTGGCAACTCAGAAATGAAGTAACAGTGGGCCTACCTGTTTGTACTGCCTCCAACAAGCCACGCGCATAACAAAGGCAGACTTACTTGTTACAGTTTTACAAGTGGTTTCATCTACTGTCCACTATTGTGTCAAGATTGTAAGTATTCTTTTCTTTTTGGGGAATATAAAACCCTTTGCTTCTCCCTATACCTCTTCCCTTCCCATCTTCCTCCCAGACTCTGCCCGTAGTTGAGTCAATGCATAGTCAGTTTGGGTGGCGCTCACCAGTGAAGTTTTCCTGCCGCTGAGGAGTGAAATCACTTCGGCACAGTAGTTAAGAGAACAAGCCTTGGCTGTGAATCTGGGTTCATATCCTGGCTCTGGTCTTTACTAGGTATGGCAAGTTACTCAGTTTCTTTACACCTCAGTTTCTTCCTTTGTTAAAAGGGGGTACCTAATGTTTTATAAGCATTTTGCTGGTATTAATCATCTGATCGTCACAATACTCCATGATCTAGATAGGTATTATAGATTAAAACTATTTTACAAATGAAGAAATCAAAGCACAGAGATAGAATAAGCTGCCATAGGTCCCACAGCTGCCAAGTGACAAGCCAGGACTTGGCACCGGAGCATGGAACTTGCCTGGCTACCTGGTTGTGCTCTGCACTGTGCAGGCCTCAGGTCCTTCTCCAAGTCTCACTGGACACAGGACAACTTGACCAGGGAGGACAGTGCTTGCCTAGCCTAACTAGAAGATGACCTGCTCTAGTCAGAGTCTTTCTTTCCAGGAATTTGATCTGAGAAACAGAGAAATAAACTGCCCTTTGGAGATGTGAACTGGAATGGAAAGGTCCAGTAGACCTGGAGCCTTTTTGGCCACTGGGGCCTTTTTGGCCCCTGGGAGTCTTATGTGAACTGAATCTTCAGAGGGAAGAGGAGAAATAAGGTAGATGCACTATGAACAAACTGAGCAACAGAGTTTGTGGCTTTCAAAGGAGTTCTTGGGCCCCGGGGAGAATGGGACTTGCCCCCCCGCCAGGGGATCTGGACTAGAGGCAATCGGGATTCTCAGCCTCAAACTTACTGCCCATCGATTGCTCTGCAATCCCAAGCTTAACAAGTCGATAGCTGAACTCACCACTGCTTCAACCGCCTGTTAGGCTCTAGCCTTCACCTCCTGGTTACGGCAACCCCCACTCACCTTGCCCTACCACAGAATTGTGGCACACCCCCCCCATTTCCTCTGTCTTAACTCCCCACTTTCTGTCTAAACAATCCCAAGGAAAAGGGCTACTTCTTGGTCTTGCTAGCACTGGCTTCTGACTTGTGATTGAAGCTGAGAAGCCAGATTGCCACTAGTCCAGATCCTATCAGGGGGCCTAAGTCCCATCATCCCCAGTGCCCAAGAACAGACCAGAGGCCCTGGGAGTGTTCTGGGAAAGATTACTTGATTTTATCTAACTTAGCTTTTCCTAAACTCACTTGACTACCTTACCCCTTTTCTTCATGCAACATTTATTCATTTACTGAGAATTACACTTTGGGGAATTAGTCTCTGGTCTCGGCAGATATTTCTTTCTTCACAAAGTAGAGCAAAGAAGAATCTGGTTAGATGTTTGATCGTTCTGTAGATATTCGGTGTATCCCTGTTATCACCAAAACAGATGGTGGAAGCTTCCAGAAACCCAGGCCTGACCTGGGAACTGAGAACACTCACCCCTCTGTGTGGGCAGTGGGAGCAAAGGCTGCTAGGGGTTTTGATCAAAGACAGCTTGCTCTCTTGGCTTTCCACCTACACCGCATGCGCCAGTAAAGCCTTGGCCGAGGTCCTCCCCTAGCTCTCTTTTATCCTCTACGTTGGCTTCTTGTCACTGCTTTCTATTTGCATAACTAATGCACAGAGCACAGAGTTCCTGCAATTTTGCAGACAGCTGGCCAGCACATCTTGGAAGCTGATGTCAGGAAACATCTGGGACAAGGCTAAAGTTACAGCAGGCTCAGCTGAGAACAATGGAAGCACGTTAACACAGAACACTCAGTGTGGGGCGCAGAGCTGCCCCTGGGCCCGCTTGTGAGAGCCTTGTGGAAAACCCTGTTGTGCTCTGGGCATTAATGTGTCTGAGCAAATGAGCAGAGACCCAGCTAAAACTGAAACGTGGTCACTTTCTTTTGAACACGTAACTGAGCAGTAAGCTTTTTGTTTTTTTTAATGTTTCTTTGGTGGTAAGGAGTGAACCAGTGGCCAGTGTATGCCAGGCAAGTGTTCCAGTACAGAGGTTTGCTATTTCATTATTATATTTTATGACAGGGTCTCACTAAGTTCCCCAGGCTGGGCTCAAATTTGTAATCTTCCTGCCTCAGCCTCCCAGGTAGCTAAAATTACGGGTGTCCACCACCAAGTCCAATGTTTTCTTTTTCTTGAAAAGTTTCCTAAAATTCTTTCCAGCTTGCTAAGGTACTCGTTTAAAAAAAACATGAACTGATATTTTATTTTGTGATAACATTAAGATGATCTTCCTCCTTCCTCTGTGTTCTCTTTCTTCACATATTAAGAGTGTAAAATGGAGTTCTCCTAAGCCTGTTTCTGCTGTCTTAAGGAGTCAGTGAGTCAGGCATGGTGGCACATGCCTGTAATCCCAGCCCTTAGAAGGCTGAGGTAGGAGGATTACTGTGAGTTTGAGGCCAGCCTGAAACACATAGTAAATTCAAGGCCAGCCTGAACTACATAGCAAGACCCTGTCTCCAAAAAAAGAAAAGAAAAAGGAAAAAGAAATCAGTGAGAGCAGGTATATTGAGCTTAACAAATAATGTGAATGCAGAGCCAGGCATGGTGGCGCACCCCTGTAATCCCAGCACTCAGGAGGCTGAGGCAGGAGGATCATTGCAAGTTTGGGGCCAGCCTGGGCTACAAAGTGAGCTCAAAGCCAGGCTGAACTGCACAGTGAGACCCTGATGAAAGAAAGAAAGAAAGAAAGAAAGAAAGAAAGAAAGAAAGAAAGAAAGAAAGAAAGAAAGAAAGAAAGAAAGACATTGGGGTTCTTATTTGTGCCTGTTTGGAATGTCGTGAGAAACACAGCTTTGTGTTGGAAGTGCTTCGTGAGATGCCTGCCACGCTCTCGCCGTTGTGATTATGGTTTTGCTGATAGCCATGGACTAAGAAGGAAGCCCTGCTACCCTCTAGTCCTGCATCCCACTCCAGAGCACTGGGTATTCGCTCTCAGTCCCTGTCCTACAGAGATATGTTTGCAGTTAGAACTTCCCCCAAGCACTCTCCTCCAGCTCTGCTCAGTTTCACTTTATCTGGCAGAAACTGAAAACAGCGTCTTGTCTCAGGTGTGGGCCCAGAGCAGCATCCGTGCTGGCTTCCAACATTTGGATCCCTGGGCCTGACCCCAGCTTTTACCACCTTCCAGGTATGACACCTGCTTTCTTCCCCGGAATACTTGCTGGATTTTCTCCTGGCCCCAGGACTCTGAAGCAGCCCGTTGCTGTGCTTCGGCGCCGGGCTGTTTTCATCCACTGTGTGGGTATGTGGGGAGCTAGCAGTGTGGGCCCCACTCGCTGGGGAAATCTCGTTCATTATCGATTTACCGTGCGCGCTTCCACATTGTTTGGCTTTATCTCTGTCCCCTGCCCAGACCCGTTTTCTAGGGCACCTGACCCTCGGGCGGGTCCTCTGTCTTTTCTTTCCTCTTGTCCTCTCCGTTGTCATTTGGCTTATCATTTCTGGGACAGTTTCCCGACTTTGGATCTGAACCTTCTGTTACGTTTTTAAATTTCTATTTTTATATTTTAAATTTCTGACAGCTCTGCTTTGTTCCCTAGTGTTTGTTTGTAGTCTGTGCTCCCCGCCCCCACATGCCCTCAGGTCTGTCTCCTCTCTAGCTGGCTGCTGGCTTGTCTTTGTGTGCTTCACCTCTTGCTTCCCCGGTGGAGGTTTTCCTCAGATGCCTGGCAATCCCCGCACTCGACCGGTATTTTAGAGCTGAGGGACAGCTCTGTGCCACGAATGATGACCTGTGCTGCTTTCCATCTTCAGGGTTCTGCCAGGGTCATTTCTATGGATAGGGGGGACCCGTCGGCTCTAGGTCATGTTTCTTGGTTTTTGTTTTTTTCCCCAAATTTTCTGGAGGAGGAATGTCAGTTCTCTTTCCTACAGGGGCTAGTTAGTGCTGGCTGCCAGCAGTTTGGAGGCTGGATATAAACCGAGGAGCACGTCGCCAGGTGTGGTGCAGGCACCTGTGACCCCAGCACTCGGGAGGCTGAGGCAGGAGGACCACGGTGAGTTCGAAACCAGCCTGGGCTACAAAGTGAGCTCGAGGCCAGCCTGAACTGCTAGCGAGACCCTGTCTCATAAAGACAAAGACAAACAAACAAACAAACACTGAGAAACGCAACGCTTCAGTACAAAACCCTTTATTATTCAGCACTGCCTTCTTTCTGCAGTCTTGCCTGTCTATTCACACCCAGTAACACTGTTCTGGGTTAGAGGCCCTTACTGTCCTCACAGGGAAGAGAACCTTACACCTCCCGCTTAAGGAGGTACTTAGCCAAATGCCTTGCGGGGGCGCTTTTCTTAGGGGCCCTCATGGACACTGGGTTGCTTCTTGGTTTCCACATCTGCTGATTTACAATTTAGCTTTGTTTGTTAAGTGAGGTACCGACTCCTAAAATTTTTTTTCTGTCCTTTCCTCATCCTTTTTAATATTTAAAAAATCATATTTTAATTTTATTTTGAGTCTGGGTCTTACCATATAGTTCAGGCTGGACTTGAACTCACTATATAGTGTATGCTGGCTTTGAACTTGTGGCAATCCTCCTGCTTCAGCCTCCCGAGTGCTGAGATCACAGGGGTGCATCACCACGCCTGGTTTAGTGAGTATTTTTAAACAAGATACTCTATATTTAATGATTTCTTTGGAAAAATTACATTTTGTATACCAGAAAGCAAATCAAAGTACTCTGATGGGAACAACTAGCACATCCTAGCATAGTTTTGTAACAGTATTCCTTCATTTCTAACTGGTGTCTAATACTTTGGCCATCATAACTGCCGTGTGGTGTTTCTGTCTGTTGGCAGAACCCTCTTGGGCTGCTCGGCATCTTTCATGTGGTTGTGGATGTAAACAACACATGCACACCATATGGGCTCTGACATCTGGGCTCCCACTCTGATGCTCTCCTCCACACACCACAGGCTTCTGAGCCCAAGGCCGGATCTCCGAGTCTCCTCCACCGCGCAGCTCACAGACTGGTGGCGCCCGCCACACACAACAACACTGGGTGATAAGAATTGCTGTGATTGATGTCTGGCATGGTGGCGCGCACCTGTGATCCTGGCACTCAGGAGGCTGAGGCAGGAGGATCCTTGTGAGTTCAAGACCAGCCTGGGCTACGAAGTGAACTCAGGGCCAGCCAGAACTGCATAGCGAGACCCTGTCTCAAAAAGACAAAAAGAAAAAATTGCTGCAAAGGGAAGCACTGTGTGCAGCAGGTGTTGTGCAGAACGCTGCACATCGCACCTTCCTCCTGAGGGGTTGGGGTGAGCACACTGCACGTCGCACCTTCCTCCTGAGGGGCCACGTGAGCACGCTGCACATCGTGCAGCAGCCCTTACATGCTCAGAAATGCCGTAGCCATCCTGGTAAACCATAATGAGAACTAAACTCCTTTAAGCTGATTTTTGACATCTATAACCAAAAGAACAATCGTGCTTGTTATTTCATAAATAGCGAAATGTATTAGCCAATAAAAATGTGTCTGATACTAATGTTTTGGTTTCAAAAATCAAAACCTCATGCTGGATGTGGGGGTGCATGCCTGTAATCCCAGCACTTGGGAGGCTGAGGCAGGAGGATCTCAAGTTCAAGCCAGCCTCGGCAATTTAGCAAGATTCTGTCTCAAAGTGAACTTTTACAAGGGGTAGGACTAAGGTCTTGCGTTCAATCTTTAGTCTCTCTCTCTCTCTCTCTCTCACATGCGCACGCGCGCGCACACACACACACACACACACACACACACACACACACATACACACAAGGACCAAAATTTAAAAAGCTGCTTTTGCTGAGTGTAGTGGTGTACTCCTATAATCCCAGCACTCAGGAGGCTGAGGCAGGAGGTCCTTTGTGAATTTCAGGCCAGCCTGGGCTACAAAGTGAGCTCAAGGCCAGCCTGAACTGCAGAGTGATACCCTGTCTCAAAAAGACAAAAAAAAAAAGCTGCTTTTGAAAAACCAAAGAACACCCATAATCCTAGCACTTGGGAGGCTGAGGCAGGAGGATTGCAGTGAGTGAAGGCCAGCCTGAGCAACATAGGGAATTGAAAGCCAGCCTGCACTACATAGAGAGACCCTGCCTCAAAAGACAAAAACAGCCGGGCATGGTGGCAAAGCCTATAATCTCTGCCTTCGGGAGGCTAAGACAGGAGGATCATTGCAAGTTCGAGACCAGACAGGGCTACAAAGTGAGCTCAAGACCAGCCTGAACTGCATAGCAAGACCCTGTCTCAAAAATTCAAAAAACACCCAAACAAACAAACAAAGCAAAACAAACCAGCCACAAACCCAAAGAAAGCACACCCCTAGCAAGTTACTTATTGTGCCTCACCAGGATGTGACTCAGCAGGATAGTGCTTGCCTTCAGGTGCAGCCCTGGGTTCGAACCTCAGCACCCTCTCCCCAATCCTGAGTACTCAGTGCCTCCTTTGCGCGAGACAGTTTACATACATGGTGACATTTAATCTGCCCCCTCCCCAACAACTCTGCAATGAGATTATCACAACCACTTTGCAGATGACGTACAGGAAGGCTCGGAGAAGTTGGGTTGCTGATCTGAGGTCACCACATTGGTGAAGTTGACGGGGACATAGAAAGAGTGTTTTTAGAATTTTTCTCCAGAGCCCAGCTTCTTTGAGTGAGCCAGAAGGCCATGGCAAATCGAAGTCTCTCACACCTGTGAACTTTCTGTACCATGTACATTTCTGAATGCAGGGATGATTTCAGACAGGCCAAGGGGGAGCACACATGTTTATTCTTGCTCACGTGTGCCATCTGGAATCCAAGTGTGCACCATCCTGTGCCGGACCCATCACCTAGCAAATCACTTCCACCACAGGTGAGCCAGTGACAGGTACAGAGAGGCTCAGCAGTGCTGCCACTGCCTGGGCTGTCGTGTTCTCTAAAATTATCTCTGCCCGGTCAAGAGACAGAAAAGAACTCAAGGCCTGCGATTCAGTCCTGGTGCTGACACTCATCAGGCCTTGTCACCTACTGAAGGAAACCCTTTGTTCAAAGTCTTCCATGTGTCAGCCACCGTTTTTTTGTGTTGGTTTTAATTTGCTTGCTGTTTTGAACAGGCTAGGTGCATCCAAGTGTTACAAAGGGTACTGAGGTTCAAGCCCCCTAGCCCTGGCCTCGGCCTTGCAGTGAGTTCCCTTCCCTATGTTATCCATTGTGTATACTTTTGAGTAACACTGCTAGAGGTACCAGTAACTTTAAATACAACACTTCAGCCTCCTGGTTACTGCTGTCATTTAATTTTTGTCTTTTCCCAGGAGTTGCAGGAAGAGGAGAAGGCCGGTGTATGTGTGCACTCTGCACTTCTGTTTCAACTTCTCCCCTCATTTTACAGACACTAACACTGAGCTCAGTATCTGTGAGCTCATGAGCCGCCTGGCGTGACGGTGCGCAAGAGAAGGAATGCTGGAGGCAAGGAAGGTTTCAGCTGAGGGTGGAACGCTGAGCTCCGTCTCAGCCTGCTGCATTTGCAATGCTGGCGAGAATGCCATGAGGACACATTAGGTGGTGTGCAAGCAGGGAGGGCCCTCTACATAAATATTAGGGACTTACTAACATGGGACAGGGAGAAGAAACCCTGGCGATGAATGAGTCTGACCAAAGTAGCACACAGGGAAAAGACAAGCCAGCTGAAGGCAGAATCCTGGGATCACCAATTTAATTATTAAGGCTGTCTCCATCAGCAGTGCCCTCTCACCAGTACAGCTTTGGAGAAAGGCTTTTTTTTTTTTTTTTTAAACCAGGAATCAAACTCATGACCTCAGCCTTGCCAGGCAAGCCTGAGCTATATCCCCAGCCTGGAGAAAGACGTTTTTAGTAAGTATGAAATTTCTCCTGTAGTGGAGGACCAGGTTGCCTTGGGACTGTGCCTTCTACATCTAGGAGTCTCAAGATCACCTAGCTGGCTATGGACATTGGGCGGTGGCAGCGGAATTCAGGGCTTGCTAGCATCTTTCCAGTTGCTCCTCCCCTGGTTCTGGCAGAATCCTGCTAATGAAGAGTGTGTATGTTCCCAGCCCATTGCTTTCCTTGCTTTTTCCTCTCCTCAAAAAGCCAGCAGCATGTGCTGACAGGAGCCTGTGCTTAGAAACCAATGGACCTGGTTCAGAATAACACCAACCATGTCTTTGGGTAAAGTACTTAATCTCTCTAAACCTCTATTTTCCTCATTGTAAATCTGGACTAACAATTTCTCCCAGGCAGAGTCAGGATTAGAAATAGTTTGCAAAAACCCTCTGCACAATGGCCCTGAATCAAAGCCAGCAGTTTTCTGTAGCTGTTGGTTTCAAGCAGGAGCCTAAACTGGTATCTTTCTATGGTCTGTTGGCCATTTCAGAACTTCAGAAATGTAATGGTCAATTCATTAGAAAGTAACAAATAACTAAATAAATTTTACGAGAGAACTTCAAGATGGCGACCAGGTAGGCAACAGAGAGAACCTTCTGGAGGAATGCCGCTCAGACAAAGGACAGAAGGGAAAGAGGTGGGTATCCTGAACTCAGGAAGGATCTGAAATGGGAATTGAAGCCCTCGGAAAGACTAAGCAAAACCTCTGCTGGAGGAAAGGATTGGAGATCCGCCATGGCGCAGTCGAAGGGAGAGGAGAAGGAAGAAGTCACCGCTCCAAGCACACCCATGGCCTGCGCCCTCGTTCCGGCATTTGCAGCTTCAGCTTCGGAGGCCCACGCTCACGGAAGCCTCCCAACTTGGCCAGAGGAGAG
>PVLD010028907.1:0-18748 GCA_004027595.1 Dinomys branickii | reverse complement strand
GAGCTATATCCCCAGCCCCAATAAAGCACTTCTGTCCTGCCACAGGGATGTCATCGCCTCTGCCCTATCCCTTCTGCCGTCTTATGCGACCAGGAGAGGGTCATGACTTGTGGCTTGCTGAATGAATACCATTAGAAACAGCTAAATTTAGTGTAACTCTGACTTACCTTTTCATCTCTATTGGATCTAAGTTAAAGAAAAGTACACTATTCAGGGAAACTGAAAAGAGATGAACCCACGGCATCATGCACAGCCACGCACAGTGAAAAGGATGACATCATTCTATGTCTGTGCTGTTACTTCCTGTGTCTAAAGCTGCAGAGTGTGGACATCCATTGTCCTTGTCCTGTTCCTCCAAACACACATGAGGTTATTGCCCATCTTGCTGCAAACAGCATGGAGCAAACACCCGTCCGTGTCTATTCCTGGGAGTCAGGATAGGCGAGGTTGTGTGTGGTAACAAATCCCAGGAAGTCCACCATGCATGGAACCACGTGGAGGAGAAGGCACCATGGCCGTGGGAGCCCTGGTGCACGGTGTTCTCCCTGGGCTGTGTTCCTCGCCAATAGCCCTTGAGCAAAGACCCAGGACTTAGCGTCCCCCAGTGCATCCCACCGGCCTGCTCACCTCCCTTCCCACAGCCTGGTAGTTCCTCTTCCGTGTTCTTCCCAAACGCTCCTGCGTAGCTGTGTGGGGACCAGGGCCATCTGCCAGGGAACACATGCCCTCTGGGCCTTTCCTCTGCCCAGCACCTCTTGGCTTTACTTGACCCTCTAAGTGAAAGTACCTGCTCTAGAGTCCTCCCCGGACCTGAGTTCTCAGCCTGGATGACAGAACAGGGCACGCAGAGGGGTACATGGGTGTGCGGAGAGCTGGTACCTGCCTGTTCTGCGTTTTGCAGTGTGAAGCCGGAAAGGGTGACCATGGGTAGTGGAGGCTGCGTCAGGGAGGTCTAGGCTATGTCCTTGGAGTCCCCAGTTCTGGGCTTCTTGGAGGTAGCATCCTGAGCCCAACCTTGGGCACCCTGAGCCCATGTAAGGGCTCTGATGAACGCCTTGCCCTGGCTGCTTCTCCTAGGACTGTCCTGGCATCTTCTCAGCTGGCCTGGACTTGAGGGAGATGTATGGGAAGAACCCAGCCCACTACACCGAATACTGGAGGGCCGTGCAGGAGATATGGCTAAAGCTCTACCTGTCCAACATGGCCCTGGTTGCTGCCATCAACGTGAGTGTCCCAACCCATGGGGTCTCCTCTGAGACCAGCTGAGGGGCAGGGGCAGACACCCACCTGAACCGGATAGGCAAAAGAGCTAGTGGGTGGGGACCAGGGCCTTGCCTGCTGAGAGGCAGCGCCTGGAGTGAGGGCTGGACCAGGTCTGCCTTTTGGGAGTCTCATCCTGGCCAGACCTAGGAAAGGGGGGAAGCGGAGGAAGAGGACAGGCAGAGCCCTGGAGCTGTGCTCTGGGCAGGTGGCTGCGACTAACCAGGAAAGGCTGCCTGTGATCAGGGAGCTGAACTAACAGAGACCATGAAAGTCAGGGGCATCATTTGAAGTGCCGTGGTGAGGCAGAACAGGGTGCTGAGGAGGAGCCACTGTCTGCGTCTGGGGCAGCGTGTGGCTAAAGCAACGACAGGGTATGAGTTTGGGTGCCCGGGACCTGCTGGTGGGGTTGGCTATTGGAGATGGCTACAGGGCCCTGTGCTTGTTTGGAGCAGCAGCATCAGATAAAAACTGTAAAAGGAGAAGGAACTTGCTGTCCTCAGCAGCAGGTTTTTCTGTCCCCCAAAAGCGGATGGTCCAGTCCTTAGAGGGCCTTGGGTTGATGAACAAGCCAAAGCCCTTCTTGAGATTCCTGCTGCTGAGCCCTAAGGGGGCAGTTCCTTCCTGGTCCTTTTCCTCTTTGTGCACATGCAGCCTGCAGGCAGTGGAGTGGAGGCTACTCCAAGAGCTCATTCCCACCCACTCACCCTTCCTGGGCTCGGACCCCTGCTGTCTGAGGTACACTTGGGACCACTCTCACCTCCAGACAATCGCTCTCTTCCCTGCAGGGAACTTCCCCTGCCGGAGGCTGCATAATGGCCCTCACCTGTGACTACCGCATTCTGGCAGACAACCCGAGGTACCGAATAGGACTAAATGAGACTCTGCTGGGCATAGTCGCCCCCTTCTGGTAAGGCCAGAGGCTGCGCCCACCCCACACTTGACCCTGAGCTGAAAAGAACCTGCTGGGAGCCCAAGGCCAGAGGTGAGCAGCTGTCTGCATTCTAGGTTCAAAGACAACCTTGTGAACGTCATCGGGCACCGAGCCGCGGATCGTGCTCTGCAGCAGGGGCTGCTCTTCCCACCAGCAGAGGCCCTTCAAGTGGGCATGGTGGACCAGGTAGTTCCCGAGGACCAGATATACAGCACCGCACTCTCAGTGATGAGCCAGTGGCTGGCCATTCCAGGTGAGCTTGGGGAGGACGGGCAGTTGCAGGTATCCACGGGAAAGGGAATTCTCCCCCCGAGCCTGATGATCCATTCCTGTGGTACCAGAAGTTCTCCCGCGTCAAGATTCTGTGGAAGCCATAAATGTGCACAGAACAGCCCCTCCCACCAGGGGGTGCCACAACAAGGTGCCAGTCTGGATAGTTTAAAGCCACAGAAATTTTATTCTCACTGTTGTAGAGACCAAAGGTCCAAACTGAAGGTGCCGTGAAGGCTGGGAGGAGGGAGGCTCCCTTGACCCTTCAGCTTACGCTGGCTCCATTCCTCAGCTCGTGGCCACGTTGCTCATCTCCCCCCCTCCTGTGTCCTCCCGTGTCGGTCTCAAATTTCATTTCAAAGGACACCTGCCAATTGACGAAGGCCTTCTTGTATCCAAGATGATCTCAATTACATCTGCGGGGACTTTTTTCAAAATAAAGTCCTATTTACATGTCCTAGAGGGTGGTTAGGACTTGAACATATCTTCCTGGGAACCCTCTACAGGGACAGTTGGGAACTTACTAGTCTATTTATAGAAACAGGGATGATCGTATCAGCAGTGGTAGAGACGGGCTCTGCCAGACTTTGTGAAGAATCAGGGACGTTGTCAGTTTCATAGGTCACACAGTGTCTGCTGACCTGGGCCCTTGGAACACAACTGGGTACCACAAGGAACACAAACTGATGAGTGTGACTGTGCCCCAGTGAGACTGTGGAGACACAGAAACTTCACTATTTTTTTTTTAAACAGACAGGTACTTGCTACATAGTTCAGGCTATCCTTAAACTGTGTAGCCCAGGCTGACCGAAAACTTCAATCCTGCCTCAGCCTCCCAAATGCCGGGATTACCAGCATACAATGCCACACCCAGCAAGTGTCACTTTTGTTTACATCACAAAACATCCTTTGAATTTTTCCAACTAATTAAAAAAGGTGAAAACTGCCAGGCGTGGTAGCATGTCTGTAATCCCAGCACTGGGGAGGGTGAGGCAGGATTGCCATGAGTTTGAAGCCAGCCTGAACTACACAGTAAGGCCCTATCTTTAAAGGAAAAAGTGAAAACTATCTCCCTCCTTGGCATCTTCTCTTGGGAAGCCAGTTTGTGGACCTCTGATACAGAAGTGTGAATGATGATAAAGAAGATATTTTAGTAATGTAATTTAGTGAAAATGCCATTTAAAAAAGGAAATTTTTATAATGTCCTATGGTTTTTAGGGAAATCAGTGGGCAGTGGGGCTAGGGGACTTTAGTTTTACTGGATTTTCTAAGTTCTCCACCCAAGTTTCTGTTTGAACACTTGAGAAAGTTGGGAATGACCCTGCTTTCTGGGAAGGTGGGTTTTCATAGGTGAACCGCATTTTCTTTAGACCATGCTCGTCAGCTCACCAAGAGCATGATGCGGAAGCCCACAGCGGACCACCTGATCAAACAGCGGGAAGCAGACATCCAGCACTTTGTCAGCTTCATCTCCAGAGACTCCATCCAGAAGTCCCTGCAAGTAAGCTTGGAAAAGCTCAAACAAAAGAAACAGTGAGGCCAGGCTGCCTGCCACACAGCTTTTCCTATGGTCCCCAGGGGATTTTATATGATGTAGTTTTCAACTTGCTCAGCTGTTTTCCTGATCTTAAGAGAGTCCCATCTCTTGTGGCCCAGCGTCCCAAGGCCCCATGGTCACAAGTGCCTTTGGGCCTAGTGAGAAGGCAAGGAGGTTTAAAGAGCACTGTCTGGATTTTTGGATTTAATGGCAGGTGGGGCTTTGTGGGCCCAGACAAAACCACACTGCCTCCTTTCCCAATGCAGAATTATGAATAAAGTCTTCATGTTATCCCATTCCCAACCTTTGGCTACCTGCTTGTCGGAGGCTTTTTAAGACCAAGTAAGACTCAGAGGACAACCTCCCCTGCAAGAAAAATTCTTTGGCACCATGTTTGTTCAGTTGGGTGGAGGGAGTATGCAGCTATTCAGAGGATCCTGGGGAGCACGGAGAGGGTCCCCCCAAAGCATTGGATGTCTGAGGCATGCAGTGTTGCCAAAATCCTGAACCTTAACTTTAGAAAGATTTTGGAAGAACCAGATTTGTCTAACCTCTTGAAACAAAGACTTTCCTTCTGTATGATTCGGGCCAGTTCCAAATTCTGCCAAAGATGAGCTGTTTCAAAATCTGGAAACCTCATCAGACCCCTGTACCCATGAAAACTGCTCATTTCTGCTCCTGAGGTAGTGAGTTCTCCCCAGGCACAGAAGCTCACCCTCCAGTAGGTTCTCACTCAACGCAGAGCTGCTGGAGAGGAAACCACACAGACCTATCCCCAGGCAAGGTATGGGAGAGACCCCAAGCAGCCTGCCCATGCTGAAGGGCTCCCCCAAAGCCCTGGGTCAGATGACTGGCTGGGGATCAGTGGCCAGGCTCCGACTTCCCTTGCAGAACTGGATAAGGCAGGACCTCTGCCTCTCAGAACTGGATTCACATAAGTCTCAGAGGGGTTGGGGGGAGTCCCTGGTGACAGGATGGGTATCAAAGCCTGTTCTGAAATCCACCAAGGCCCAGAAAGCTGTTGTGTGGTGCAGTACCATGCCAGCTGCACTCACAGGGCAGGCTCTTGGAAGCATTTGCAGCTGGCACAGGAGAGACAACAGGAAGTTTCTGAGCTGCCTTCTGGGCTAGTACGGTCAGGAGGTTACAGATTCCCATGAGAATAAAAAGTAGGGAGGATAGAGCCTCTGTGTGCCCCAAGGGGGCCGGGACCATCAGCCCACTGGCAGTAGACACAAGGCTTGCACCCCAGAAGGGCTGGCCCCTAAGACAAAGCCTTGGCGCCAACCTGTGTGATCCTGGCTGAGAGCACCTTATTTATTAAGCAGAGACTGTGGGAAGCACTGCAGAGCACCCTTTGTGGGTGCTCCTCAGAACCACCTTAAGAGGTAGGTAGGGTTAGCCTGACTTACGGACAGGGAGATGGAGGCTCTGAGTAGTCCTACAATGTGTCGATGGACATGCCTCTGTCCAAGTGACCCTGCCCTGCAGCCTCCCTGAGAATAGCCTGCCTGCCACCTGAATGGTCATGTGTGGTGCCACTTGTTGTGGCCAAAGTCTGCAGATGGCATTCCCTGGCCAGATCTCTGGGCCATCAGTGGGACTTGAAGGTCACCTCCACAGGGAAATGGTCACTGATGCAAAGAGCCTGGAAAGAGAGACAGCAGAGCCTCAGCAGTCCTGTAGTACAATGGATCCAGTACTTATCCACAATTCCCTGCCTCTGTGGGAAGGGCGTCCGTAAGGCTGAGGTGTCTGCCCGCGTTGCTGTTCACAGGTCCACAGCTGGTCCCTGTGTGGGACAGTACAGGGCCCAGCAAACACTCGCTGTTGGCAGGGGCTGAGGGTCTGCAGACCTTAGGCTAGACGCATGACAGGAAACAGAAACAGTATCCCGGCCTTTCCTCCCAGTCTGCGCCTGCAGGGCCCAGACCGGGCTCCTCCCCACTCACCTGATCCTGATCTAGGCCAAATTCCTCCTGAAAGTCATGCACAGCAGCTGAATGGGGCTTCAGGCTCCTCCGCAAACGGGCACCGCTCACCACAATGCGGTCATAGGCACAGTCTGAATTGCCCACTGTGGTATCGGCGCTGTCGGGGATGAGCCATTTGAAGACCTCACTGCTGCGCAGGCGGATGGCTGCCCAGTCTTGTGCCCGCACGTAGTTGCAGTCGGCATTGAAGTCACCCAGAAACAGCATGTCCTGTGGGTGCCACTGAGGTCTGAGACCGGCTTGGTGACCCAAACCCCTGGCAGGCACCAGCAAGCCCCTAGGACCAAGAACTGGGAAGGGAGCTTACGTCAGCACCCCACTTGTTGATCACATCCAAGTACACGTCGTACAGAGCGTCGATCTCCATCACGGCCTGGTGAGGTGCTGCATGCAGTGGGATTAACACCAGCTCTTTGGCAGCTGTGGTTGGGGGGACAGCGTTACAAACAGTCCAACCGAGGAAGGAGCCTGTCAGGGCATAGCCTTGAGGACAGGGACTGGGGAGGGCGGAGCCAACCTCACCACAGCTGGGGGCAGAGAATTTGACCACAAAAGGATCTCGGCTGAAGGCA
This sequence comes from Dinomys branickii, assembly GCA_004027595.1. Lineage (NCBI taxonomy): Eukaryota > Metazoa > Chordata > Mammalia > Rodentia > Dinomyidae > Dinomys > Dinomys branickii. The sequence continues at coordinate 12,181 of PVLD010028907.1, read as the reverse complement.
TCTTCTGGGTCTGGGTACTGGTATGTCTCCATGACCGACACTGCATCTTTCCTGGGAGAAAAGGCCTGGTGGTCCACTGAGCCTGCCACCTGGACCCTGCACGCCCTTCCCTGCAGCCCCCTTCAGGTCACCTGTATATGTACAGGTACATCTCCTTGTAGTGGTCCCGACCCAGCGGCTTGCTGCTCACAAAGCTGTACTCATGCTTGGACTCGCTGTGAAGAGAAGGGCCGGGCACCGTGTCAGGTGCTGTGCTGAGACTAACAAGTTTAAGGGTTTGCACGGGGCCTTGTGCACACCTGTTGATCTGCTCCAAGAGCATTGTCACGGCGCTCAGGTCTGGGTCCCGCACCTCCTGCACAAGCATGATGTCATAGCCAGCCAGGATCTGGGGGAGGAGTCGTCAGGTCGAAGAGCTTGTCAAACATGCCCTGGATCCCAGGCTGCCCCCACCACTCCACCACCCAAGCTGCACTCCTGCCTTACTTGTGCAATGACACTGCCACAGGCTGGGTCCGATGCTTTTCTGTCACCAAAGCTCTGGATGTTGAAGGCTCCGATGCGCAGTGCCACAGACCCCGCAAGCCCTAGCACCCAGACTGCCACCAGCAGGGTACCAGGCCCACCCATGGCAGAAGCTGAGCTGAAAGGGTCAGGGACAGCCTGCAAGTGATACTCCTGACCACACCTTGCTGGGGTCTGCCTGGTCTGCCCCAAGCACTGGCCTTAGGAGAAAGCACATTTACTCCTAAATTCTCCAGGTGAGCCCAGCCCCATCCACTCCCAGTGGTGCACCAGGCTCTTTCGCTTATGACGGGTATTCTACTGTATGACTGAACAGTTCTAAACGCAGGGATCCTGTTCCCATCCACCCTCCAGGTCAATCCAATCCCAAGACTTACCTAAGAAGGGGAGTGAGTGGTGTCAAAGGTTCTGGGGTACTGGTCCAAGTGAGGACCTGAGGTCCAGGCTGGGCCCTGTTGTGGCCCTGGACAAACTGATGTCCTGGCCCAGCAGGAGCTCTGACACAAAGGCACTGGTGGGTATTTGAGGCCCTGCTCCAGGGAGGGGCAGGGCTCTACTGGGTCCCGCCTCCTTCATAAAGTACATGCCAGAACTCCTCCATCCCATTCCCGTGGAAACCCCAGAAGGCAAGGGATAGGAGCCAACTGTAGTGCCCCAGGCTTGTCCCAGGACCACCCAGGAAGTCCCCTCAGGACAGCCCCAGGACTTCAGAAAAGGGGCAGCTACACCTATGGTCCAGGCCTTCTTTTCGACTCCACCCCCCCAGAAACTAGGCCATCTAGAATCTGTCTCCTTGAGCCACATCCTTTTGGGAAAATAGGCAATCAGGAAAGACCAGCCCCATTCCTGGTCCAACATCCCCTGCTGCTTTGCCCACACCTGTCCTCACCTCAGGGTGAAAAGCTGCAGCTGTTCAGCTCAACTTGAGGTTCCTGTGGCTCAGCCCCAGACTTTAACCCATGGCAGCCCATGGGAAGAGGCTGGAAAGCAGCAACAGTTGGCCCAGCCCCTGCAGGCCTGGAGAAGTGGGGCCGTATCTCCAGCTGGGAAGAGCAGTGGCAAGAGGCTGCCTGTCAACATGTCAGACACCCATGCGCCAGAGACGCTGCCAAAGCTGACAATACCCCTGGGCTGGTGGCCAGACATCTGAACAAGTGTGGCTTGGGCAGGAGGTGCAGCCAGAAGTCACCTCCAAAGGCCACTCCCCAACATCATAAGCTGCAAGTTTTCATGTTTTATTGTAAAGCAACAAAAAATTTCCACATATTTACACACCATCTCCTTTGGAAGCCTAAAATTCTGGGCTGTCTTCCAGGGGGCACAGATGGGCACTGAGGGTGCCTACCTCTGCCCCTGCCGCTGCCCCAACCCCAGCCCAATGGGATCCTGCAGGCCCCATGCTAGACAATGACTGTCTGCACCTCAAGCGGGCCCTCTGGTGAAGCAATGACCAGCTCGCCGGCATGCTCAAGGATCTCGATGTCCTCTGATGACACCATGGTCACAGTGGCCTGTTCAGTGCCATTTGAGCCTGTCCGAGCTGCAAGCACAGTACCCTCGCTGATAGCTGAAGCCAGTGTCATGGCCACTTGCTCCGTCAGGCTCTCGGGAGTAGCAATGGTGATGGTGTCTGCAGAGGCCGCCTCTGGGCCCAGCCCCGCCTCCTGGTCCACTGTCACATTCTGCACAATGATCTGGTGCCCCGCACTGGCCTGGTGCACAATCTGCTGGACCACCTTCATGATGTGGCTGTCCACCTGCAGGAACCAGAGCTTAGCCCAGGAGGCTGCTCGAGGGGCCAGACCAGCCTCACACCCTTGCCGGGCCCCTCACCTCTGTCTGGGTGCTCTCGATAACCTCTGTAGCTTCACTGGTCTCCGCATCATCTGCAGTGGCCTGGACAGACGGTCAGAAGTCAGCCTGGACTACTGTGGGCCCTGCCCTGTCCTGGCCCCGCCAGTCCCACGCCCACCTCAATGATGTATTCTTGCGTGTCGGCCACCACGGATGAGAACTCCACCAGCACAGTGTGGGGGTCCTCAGCCAGCTCAGCGGCAGCTGCTGAGGGGCTCCCCTCAGACACCAGCAATTCCTCCACCTCCAGTAGGCAGCCCCCTGCCAGGGTGGGGAAGGTCAGTCACAGTCAGGCAGCCCCCCGCCCCCAGGCCTCTCCCCGCCCACTGGCCCAGACCTTTGGTACGCAGGTGCCTGTTGAGGGTGCCATGCTCAGCAAAACCACGGCCGCACTTGTAGCACTTGAAGGGCTTCTCGCCTGTGTGGTGCCGCACGTGCCGCACTAGTGACCCCTTCTCCCGGAAGCCTCGGCTGCAGAACTGGCACACGTGGGGCTTCTCCTCCAGGTGTGTCCGAAAGTGCACCTGCTGCGCATTCTGTGGACACCCGTCCATGCCAGCTTGGTCTCAGCCAGAGCAGACCCAGGCTACCCCCACCCACCTCTGGGCCTGAGAGGCAGAGACTGAGCAGGCTGAGGGCAGGGAGAGGCAGGGATGAAAGTGGCACATCCGGCCCCAGGGCTATACAACCTCCTCAGACACCAGGGTCCCACCTTCGTCTTGTAGCGCTTGCCACACTGGGGACAAGGGAAGGGCCGCTCGTCGGAGTGCACGCGCCGGTGGCCGCGCACGTGGGCGATAGTCTTGTACAGCTTCCCGCAGTCCCCACAGCGGAAGCGGCGCTCGTGGGCGTGTGCCTCCTGGTGCTTCCTGAGCAGGTAGGCCTTGGGGAAGGCCTTGCCGCACTGCGCACAGGGGAATGGCCTCGGGCCTGGGCCACATACACCGTCAGCCGGGCCTGCCACCCACAGGCCACCCTGGCTGCCCCCAGGCCCCTCACTGTCCATGGACCTACCTGCCCTCATACCACCCACCTGCATGACCTCTCTTGTGAGCCTCCAGGGTGGCTGCTGTTGGGAAGGTCTCACTGCACTGAGGACATGGGTGGCTCCTGGGCACAGTGGAGGCCTCACTGGCCACCTGCTGGGGGACCACAAGCAGGTCTCCAGCACCCACTGCAGGCTGTGCCTCAGCCTCACCAGAGGTAAGAGCAGGGCACCCACCGCAGCCAGCTCCCTCATGGCCCCAGGGAAGGTGGTAAAGCAGTGCTACCACCCGCTGCAAGGAGCACAGGCATCATCAGGCCCAAACTCCCAAGTCCAGCCCCCAGGAGGACGCCAGGAAGAGACACCTACTGTCTCCATCTGCTGCACCTCCAATAGTGGGAGTTCTGGAGGTCCATCTCCCAGGGGCTGCGGACTAGACCCAGAGGTTGGGGCTGGCTCAAGGGCACTCTCCTCCCCAGTGACCCGCTCAAGAACGATGCCAGAATTCTGTATAGCCTGGTGCAACAGGTTCTCACGGCTGCCCTCACTAGAACAAGGAAGCTCCTCAGGGCCTGGAGGCTGCAGAGGAAGCAGACAGAGGCAGGCTGGCAAGACAGCCCGACACACAGCACCCCCTACAATGCAGACCCCACCAGGTCCAGGGGCCTTAGAGGCACTATGCCCCCTCAGAGAGCTATGATGCACTCCCAGCCTCTAGCCCTGTCTTGCTTTCATTAGGCGGTACCCAGTCCTCCTCACTCCTACCTTGACCCCTGCTTACCCATCCTCCTTGCCCCTTCCCTGCCCTCTAGCATGCTACCCACCGCCTAAGGAACTCTTTAGTCTCCTCCACAGGCAGACGGAGCTCCTGCCAGCCGCTCCAATTACCTATTTCCGCTGGAGTCAGCGCTCAGAGCAGAGAGAAGGCAAAATGGGCAGAGGGCAGAGCAGAGAGTGGCCCTACCTCTGGGGCCAGGGGTTTCATGCCCAACGGCAGTTCCTGCATCTGGACATGGACTTCATGGATGACAGTGCCCTTGGCATCTGTCACCAGGTGGATCACTGGCGATGTCTCCATAGGCTCGCCTGTCACTGAAGAAGATGTAACCGTCCCCACGGTGGAGGCGCCTGAGCCTTTAAGGCAGAACTGAGTGAGCACCTCCCCTGATGGCAGTGGCACCTAGGCCAGAGGCCAAGGCCAAAAACAGCAGCTCCAAACACCCAGACATACCCCACCACGCTGACCTGTAGGCATGTCTTCTTTGCCCACAACCACATCCTTGCTCATGGTGAAGCGAATCTTTTCTGTGCATGGAGTGAGGGACTTGAGGTGCCTCGTCAGCGCACCCGACTCCCGGAAGCTCTTCCCACATTTGGCACACTTATATGGACGCTCATCTGTGGGGAGAAGTCAGCCTTCAGAGACAGCAGGCTGTGACCCTGGGCCTCAGGGAAGGCAGCCAAGGAACCCCTGCTGCTTCACTCAGGAAACAGGGACACAGGCCAGGAGTAGGGCACCCCCAGGCCAGCTGGGAGGGTGCAGCTCACCTGTGTGCCTCCGGTGGTGCCGGATGAGCGAGCCCTTCGTCCGGAAGGAGGCCCCGCAGAGCTTGCACTCGTGGTCCTTGCGGCTGCTGTGGGTGACCATGTGGGCCTTGAGGATGCTGCCCTGCAAGGGAGGGGCTGTGAGGCTGGGGGCGCCTCCCTGGGTAGGAGAAGGCAGGATGCCCAGCCAGCCCTTGGCCCTGGGGCTCACTGTCTTGAAGGTCTTGTGACACAGCATGCACACGTAGCGGCCGTCCTTGTTCACCAGCAGCTTGGGCTGTGCCTGTTCGCCCTCCACAGCAAGCTCAATCCCCTGATGGTTGGGACTACCCGGGGCCTCTGCCATCTCGGCGTCCCCTGGCTCAGCATCAGCAGCCACAATGACCTCTTTAATATGTCCACTGCCTAAGGAAAGGCAAGTCACCATAAGCCTTGGGTCGTACCACAGCACCTGCCTCAAAAGACCTGTACAGATGGTGACAGGGGCCAGGTGGAAGACACACAACATCTACACCACCCCTGGCCCCAGATGTGCTATCTGCTGTTCTGGCCCAAGTTCAAGTCCAACCTGTGCAGAGGAAAAAAATCAATGGAGATGCCCAGGGGCCATAGCCAAGGAGCTGCTCAGACTGAGTAGGTGGTAGGATACAGACAGTGCAGACTCCATGGAACTGCTTGGAGAGACTCCAGGGCCTCTACATTTATTAACTATTTTTATTTATTTATTTTTGCCTTTTTGAGACAAGGTTTCACTATGCAGTTCAGGCTGGCCTTGAACTCACTGTAGCCCAGGCTGGCTTTGCACTTGCAATGATCCTCCTGCCTCAGCCTCCCCAGTGCTGGGATTACAGGCATGCGCCCCAATGCCCAGCAACCTCTACATTTATGCAGCGGGGAGACCTACCATAAGAACAGATGTCCCTTTTTTCATGCCAAGAAGATATATAGGTTCTGGCAACCATGTGCCTGGACATGGAGACACGAGGTTGGGCCAGCCCAGGCGCCTATGGCTACCCTGGGCATACAGTGCCACCAACCCCATGGTTAGAAAGTGCTTCTGGGGTCCCCCACAGGCTGGGCTGCCAGGGGACAAGCAAACCGCACCAGAGCCCTGCCCCGGGACAGGCTGTGGAGATGAGCCCCTGGCAGATGGAAATGCTCCCCAGACACCTGGATGGCCTGAGGAAAGGAAGTCAGGCTTTTTGTTTCTCAGTGGTGCTGAGGGAATAATGACAATGTGCAAACTGAGACTGCAAACACTTCATTTTCTGCTCATAAAAGTGATGAGTGGGAAACAGCTGAGAAGCCACTTCTTGGAAACCACCTCCATCTGGCTGGCATCTTGTTCTCTTGAAATAAAACCCAAGCAAGTGACTCAAACACAATTAGGGCACCTCTCGAGTGTAATCCGGCTGACATTCTCCGTGCCCTAGAAATGTCTTCCCAAGAACAGAGACTGACGCGTGATAACCGCGACAGCTACACCTGCCCACGGACCCTGGTACTTACGTCTTGCCCCCAAAGGACAGAGCCCAGTTAGTCAACCGCCTCTCTGACATTTCTCTCCCCGAGGTCAACAGGAACACTAGCACTCTCAGTTCCAGTGATGCAAACAGATGCAAAGGGATGGGGGCAGGGCGGAAGTACTATCATACCAAGGGCTACCGTGCCAGACAAAGCCTGGGAACCACTGGAGGTCAAGGGTGGGTCAAAGGGCCCTAGCTGGCCAAAGGCTTGGAGCCTGGACATACTGCTGGAACCCAGGGAATTTTTTTTCCCAAGTGATACCACATACCCAACCCAGAAACAACTCAACCAGTGCTATGGCAAGGGCCTACCCCAATGACAACATTCCTAAATCTGAGTGAAAACAGCTGTCTTTGTGTTTTTTGTTTTTTGTGGGTTTTTTTGGTAGTACTGGGGATTGAACTCAGGACCTTGGGCTTGCCAGGCAGGAGCTTATTCCACTGAGCTATATTCCCAGCCCAGCTGTCTGTTTTAGGAAAATCAGGAGAAAGGCAGCATGCAGACCAGGACAGGTATCCCAGCTGCCCCCCTGGGAAGCCTAGCCTGCTCAGACTCTGGTTCCCAAGCCCAAGGCCACCCTCTCATAGACCCGCCCCTACAGCTTCCCACAGCTAAGTTCTACTGCTGCCCAAACCCAAACCCACTTTCTGTCCAGCTGCCTGCCCTGGCGCCTGCCCAGTAGGCACCCCAAGTAATGACTGTTTCCTTCCCAACTTCCCACAGTATCAGGCCCAACCTGCATGCCCTCCCCTGGCATCTGCTCATGCAGCCACTCATTCCCACCTTTCCTTCTGGCCAGGTAACCCTTTCAGTTCCCCCATGAATGAGAGCCTGACCCAACCCAGCCCTCTCAATGCCCTTTCCCAGTGCACATCAGTGAGGCAATTAAATGTAAAACATAGCCATCAAACAGGCTTTGGCGTTGTATGCTCATAAAAACTCTGACAATAAGGGTAGGAATTTCAATACCAATGTAAACAAGCACCGGGGGTGAAGGGCAAGGTCAGGCAGGTGCACAAGTTGGGCCCAGCTACAGCAGCAGGTGCACCCCAACTGCCCTGTACCAACCACCCAAAGCTAACAGTTGGGCCCAAGTGAACCTGCAGGGGTGTGCCCAGCAGGTGTCACATGGGGCCAGTGAGCAGGAACCAGTGGAACGGCAGAGAAGTGGGAAGGGTCCAAGGGGAGGGAGGAAAACCCTGGCAACGTCTGCCCAGGACAGCGCACAGAGTGAAGACTCCCTGATGTTCACACATACCCTGGGTTGTTCAGGCTTCCGTGGATGCAGAATGTATGGTCGTGTTCCCACAGAGCCCGGTGTCTGACACACCCTCCTCCTGCAGGCCCTGCCCAGGAGAAGCTCACAGAAGCCCTCAACCCCTCCACAGCCAGGCTTTGCTCTTGGGAGCAAAGGGTGTGGCAGCAGAAGTGCGTTCCTTATCCTCCAGCCCCAACGACAGATGGCCATCCAGTCAGCAACATCTCAGTGCCAAGAGAGCTGCAGGCGGACAGCTGACTTACCGATGAGGTCAGGAGCATGGCTGATGTCTGCTGCCAGGGAGGCTGCCTCCACCACAATGTGGGCCACCGTGATGGGCTCTTCTGGGCCTGCTGCCGTCGGCACCACCTGCCAATTGGAGCATGGGAACAAAGGGGACATGTCCATGGGCTCCAGAACTTCCGGAGGAGGCCTGGGTTCCCTTGGTGCAAAGCTGTGGAGGCATAAACTGGGGAGCACAGGCCTGGCCCCTGTCCTGCAGCACGGTTGGAATGCAGACTCCCACAGCTCTGAGCCTGACTCCTGCCTGGCTCCTCCATCCCACAGCTGGGAAGCCCTGTCATTCTGCTATCTCTCATCCTGGCCTGGACATGGCACAGTGGCACCCACAGTCAGGCACTGGTAACTGTGAAGCCGCGCTATGGCACACACAGCAGCGCAGCATCCGTGCCTACAACCCCAGCCAGGTGGTCAGAGGAAAGGGTAAGAGTGAGACACCCCAGTTGCAATGTCATCTAGACCACTGGTGGCCTGAGGCCACTGACTTCTCCCTAAGGCTCCTTTCTTGATTCTGTACAATGAGGATAAGAAGAGCTCCCACCAGGAGGGGGGCTGTGAAACTCAGTAAGGCTACATGATTAGCCCCAAGCACATCACAGGGGAAGAAATCATACGCAGAACAGGAGACAACTCAAGAAAAAAACACCACCATAACATCCTGAGCTAAAAATCTAAGGAAGGAGGGACCCAGACCCTCAACTGTGCAGGACGTGATAAGGATGAGCCACCCAAGCCATCCAGGAAGCTCCAGTGTTACCACCAGGATTAGTGGCACAAGCAGGACCCTCCTTCACCTGAAACCAGATGTCTGCTCTCTGCCTACCCATGTCCAGGAACCAGCTACACAGGTCTGTCCTAGCATTCCTCCTCCTCTCCCAACAGGTAAGCCCAGGAAGGGGTGGGGGTGGGGGTAGGGGCAGTAGGGTAGGGACTCACTTCCTGGCCCAGGAGTGTGGTGGTAGCAGAGGGGGCATGCAGGGCCTCCGGCGGGGCCCGCTGGCAGGCCTTCTGAATCTTGTGGTGAACAAAGTCTTCCAAGGCAGTGAATTCCACCTGGCAGCGGCCACATCTGTGTATGTCATCCTCATCTGCAATGAGCCTGTTGTCAGAGGCTGCTGGCTAGGCAAGCAGGCCCAATCCAGCTTCCTCTCCAGCCCCAAACCACTCGCCCAAGGATGGCATCAGAAGCACAGCTCTTGCCCCAACCCCTCCAGAGGCTGCTGAGAACATGCTTGGGGGTCCAAGGACAGGGAACCCTGAGCACAGCTTCTAACCTCTGGAAGTCTTCAGAAGCAAGACCCACCCAGGATGGTACTGGCCACACACTTAGGCTTCAAAATCCACTGAGGTTCTCTTGCCCAAAGCCCCTAATCTAGTGACAAGAGAAAGGCCTAGAAGGGGCTAGGAAGCAAAGGGACTCACCCCAGCACTTTGAGGATAGTAGAGACTGAGTTTTGTTTTGCTGAAGTTTTTCTTCTTTGGAAGGGTTGCTTTTGTTTTTGAGACAGGGTCTCACTATGTAGTTCAGACTGGATTTGAACTATGTAGCCCAGACTGGCCTTGAACTCAGTGATCTTCCTGCCTCTGCCACCCAAGTGCTGGGATCACAGGAGTGTGCCATCATGTTTGGCTTATTTTTTGGTTTTGGGGGGTTTGTTGTTTTGAGACAGGATCTCACTATGTAGTTTAGGTTGGCCTTCAACTCAATATGTATCCCAAGCTGACCCCAAACTCTTCAGCAATCTTCTGTTTCAACCTCCCAAGCATTGGATTATAGGTGTGAACTACCCTGAAGACTGCTGGGGGGCTAGGGATATAGCTCAACGGTAGAGCACTTTTCCAACATGTACCACCAGACAAAAATGTGTAATTGCTGATAACTGAATATGCCCTTGAGCATCTCAGTGACCATCTCTAAAGAGTTTTCTTCATCTGTAAAATGGACTGGCCTGAGTGTATTCACAGGCCATGGCAGTCTACTGAGCCCCACAAGGTTTTGGCTAAGAGTCCAGCTTTTGGGAAAGACAGGAACAGAAGGGGACCTAATCTCTAACCACTCTTACTACTGGTGCTGGACTGAACCAGAGCCTTCCTTGCCCACATTAAGCACACTCTATCACTGAGCTACACTGCCCAGCCCCTGACCACTCTTTTCTCCTTGACTTGAGGCTTCATTAGTCCCCAACAGACAAAAGCCCTGTTCAAATACAGGTGCCAACACTAGAGTATCCCAGAAGGGCTGCACACCCACACCCAAGCCCTTCGCCATCACCACACCTGTCCTAGGACCTGCACAAGAGACCTCTGGCTCCAGGTCCCTATGTATGACACGTACCTCTCTAGGAATGTCAACAAATCTGCCAGCACCCTGAGGAAACAGATGGCTACTCCCAACCTAGAAAAACAACTTGAGGTTTAAGACAACCAGCTGAACCTGAGGGCCAACCCAGACACCTGGCTACCATAAAAGTCTGACTGTTCCTAGTACTTCCCATAGTCATTCATCAAAGTCAAACCCAGGCCTGGTACATGGGAGGAGCCCAGTCAAGATTTAATTAATGAGTGAGCAAAGTGCCAGGCAACAGCTATGACTCGCCCACAGACCACCTAGCAAAGGGCAGTCCTCACTGGCAGCTGGCTCAGTCACTAACCAGGCATGAGGTGCCTGCCACCCTCCCAGCCCTCCCAACTCACTGAGAATCTGACTTAACACAGCAGTATCGCCCCTGGAGCCCTAGCTCAGAAGGCGGTACACCACCGTGTTTCAGAGACAAGGCTGACAGACCCAGCAAGGCATAACCACCTCCAAACAGACGCTCCTCAAGCTGGCACTGGCCCTCTCCAAGCAGAACTAATGGGGAATACATATGTATATATACATATATCCTGTGTATATATATGTATCCTGTATATACACGTATCCTGTGTATATGTATGTATTAACAATCTTCTGTTTCAACCTCCCAAGCACTGGGATTATAGGTGTGAACTACCCTGAAGACTGCTGGGGGGCTAGGGATGTAGCTCAATGGTAGAGCACTTGTCCAACATGTACCACCAAAAACCAAACAATGTATCCTGTAGGGACAAAAACCACCCTTCCGCGCTTGGCCTGAGTTGAGTTGTGTGCTGGGAGCCAGAGCCCAGTGCCTCTGGCAAAAGCCTTGTTATTCTGGGGTTGCACAGCCCCATGTGTACCTTCTGGTTTGGGTGGATTGAAAAAAGTCTGTCTTGAATTAAACAACAGAATATACTGTTATTATGGATGATCAAAGTTCGACATAAAGGAGCGGCAAAAGATGGCGACCAGGTGAGCAGCAAGGAAGCGATAGACAGACTTGGCGAGCGTGAATGCCGGGACCTCGGCTGGGAAGATCAAACTGAACGTGTTTCTCTGAGCTGCCGGGGGAGATGCGGTAGGGCGGCCCAAACTGCCGTGGCGAGACGCGGGAAAGCCCCAGACGCTGGGAGCCGGAGACGCTCCGCGCGGATAGGGGGCTTGGCTGGGTCCGACCACCCTGGGGGCAAAGCCAGCTCGGTCCCTTCCGCCTCCCGAGCCGGCGCAGCTTTCCAGCGACTCCCGACAGAGATCGGCTTATTAGCAGCGGCAACGACCGGCAGTCCCACATTTCGCGCGCATCGGGCAGGTTGCGTAGCCTAGACCCTCGGCAGCCAGCGGTCCGTGGCCAGGGCGGCGCGAGCAGCATAGGAGCGGAGCATCCCGCTCCCTCCCCCAGACCCGGAGAGCGCGAGGAAACAAGTGGCTGCGAGCGGCGGATCCCGAGCATTGCACAAAAAACTGGCACCTTGGAACCTTCCTGCCTGCAGGGACTCCAAAAACGGGTGAGCTATCTGCGCTCGCGACCAGATCACCGAGTGGGGGAGGAGATCCATCCCTATACCTGCAGGGAACCCTGGGAGGGCGGGGGAGCGGTCTTACACACCTCACCCAGGTCTCTAGCTAGGGAATAGCTAACCAACATCCATGCAGCCTTTTAAGCGGAACTCTCAGCAGAAAGCTTAAGGGACATTCCCCCAAAGAAAAGTCATTGGAGCAGCCTCTGCAGCAGACCTTTGCCTGCTGAACTGCCTGGGGAATCTACTGCTCAATATTTTGAATCAGATACCCAAAAAAGGGAAGACAGAAGAACAAATCTCAGCAGAAAGCTTAAGGGACATTCTCCCAA
>PVLD010028906.1:0-18729 GCA_004027595.1 Dinomys branickii | reverse complement strand
TAAAAGATTGCACTCCATTGTCCAAAAAGCTCCTATTCAGCCATACACTTGAGAAAAGTATGTGTTAATCTAGCTGTTAAAATGGATAAATACTCCTGCTACGGAGGCCGACCTGCACCAACATCTGAGTGGCTGGCGTTTCAAGGCCTGCACCCAGCTCTGCGACTCAGACCTTTCTCTAGTGACAGAGGGTGACACGTGACACCACATGAGCAGTGCAACGCTTCTTCTATGGTAAGGCCTACACCTGGGTTCTGCTCCACATCTTAGAGTTAGGAAGGAGCTTGGACTGTGAGGGCCTGTCCCTGTTGGTGGTTGAGACCTACAGTGTGGAATAAGCCTCAGACTCTGGGGTCCTTGGGATTGGGAGGAGAGCCCTGCTCCCCCCTGACCAGGTACCTGAGGATCCAGAAGCAGAAGACGCTGCCTAACCACCATAGGCTTCAAGGCTGAGGCCCACACACTTCCCATCCACACACTGGAGACCCTGGTACCGAAGCCCATCACTCCCCCATCATTGCAGGTGTGGTCTGAGCCATATATCCCAGAAATTGCCTGAGGTTACTAGGTTCAGTGGTCCAAGTCTGCTACTACCTTGGGATTAGTTTGATATCCCGGTAAATTAGGGTCCTTTGAGTCCATTCCGAGCTGCCTGGGTAGTCAGTAGCTCAGCACTAGTCATCTGACATTCAAACTGACAAGGCAAAGGGGCAAAATGCAGTCTCAGAACAAAACTCCACCCAGAGTAAGGACAGGACACAATAACATAGGAGAGCTAGGAAACCACATACCTAAAATTTCTGAAATGATCACATCTGAAGTAAAGAAAAAACTCCATCAGGCCATAGAAGAGATTACATCGGAAATAATCTCTTAGGCAAAAAATGAAATGAAAATAATAATGGAAGAAATACTTCGCACATACAGAGAAGAAACAGATGAAAGACTAGAAGATCAAAGGCAACAATGAAAATATTACATGAGCAATTTAGGAATGAATTAGAACACAAGCAACAGACTCAAAGAGATTTCCAGGAAATTAAAACTGCCATTGAAAGCTTGCAAAACCGCTTGAATGAAGCCAAAGATAGAATTTCAGATCTTGAAGACAGCAGGACAGCTAATAATTGTGAAAGGAAAGATCTCTTAAAGTCATCAAGAAGCCAGGAGAAATCATCCAACAGCTGCAAGACGAAGCAAAGAGAAATAATGTGGAAGTAATAGGAATCAGTGAAACAGCAGGAAGCAACACAAATGACATAAAAAGAATATGTGCAGAAATAATAGCAGAAAATTTCCCAAGCATGATAAAAGATACTGATGTGCAGGTAAATGAAGCATATAGAACTATAATGAGCCACAACCCAAATAAAACCACCCCCAGACATATAATAGTCAAGATCCCAGATATGCAGCAAAAGAACACAATACTAAAAGCTGCTAGAGAAAAGAAACAGATCACCTATAAAGGAAAACCCATCAGAATCACAGCAGAGCTGGGGATATAGCTCAGTGGAATAAGCGCTTGCCTAGCAAGCGCAGGGTCCTGAGTTCGATCCCCAGTACCACAAAAAAAAAAAAAAAAAAAAAAAAAAAAAAAAAAGAATCACAGCAGACCTCTTAAAAGAAACCATGAAATCAAGAAGAGCCTGGAGCAAGGTATTACAGATTCTGAGACAAAACAGCTTCCAACCCAGACTGCTGTATTCTACAAAACTATCCTTCAGATTCAATAGAGAAATAAAATATTTCCATGACAAAGAACAACTGAAGAACTTCATGAGTGCCAAACCAACATTACATGAAGTACTGAAAGATACTCTATACAGAGAGAAAAGTGACCACAATCTCAGGAACAACAACAGAAAGGAACCCTTATGCAGAACAAGCAATTAAACAGCAAAAGTAGGAAAGCAACAGCAAGTAAACAGCATGACAAAAATAAGCCAATGTATAACAGTTATAACCATTAATGTAAATGGCTGCAATTCACCAGTCAAAAGAAACAGACTGGCAGAGTGGATTAAGAGACAGAATTCCACAATATGCTGTATACAGGAAACACACTTTACTCAAAAGGAAATCCATAGACTGAAAGTCAAAGGCTGGAAAACAATGCTCCATGCAACAAGTTCCCAGAAAAAAGCAGGGGTAGCTGTTATGTTTGCAGACAATGTAAACTTCAAACTGATAACAATCAAAAGACACAAAGAAGACCACTCTATACTAGTTAGGGGAAAACTGCAAGAGGATGAGATAACAATCCTAAACATGTATGTACCAAATACCAGAGTACAAAACTACCTAAGAAAAATCTTAACATGCATGAAAACCCATGTAATTAATAACACTACTGTAATATGGGATCTCAACACCCCTTTGACACAAAGAGATAGGTGAACTGCACAAAATGTCAGCAAAGAAATAACACATCTGAACCAAAGCTACAAATGAACTTAGTAGATGCATACAGGGTGTTCCACCCCACAACATCAGAATACACATTTTTCTCAGCTGCACATGGGTCCTTCTCCAAAATAGACCACATTCTGGCCCACAGAGCATACCTACTTAATGTGAAAGAATTCAAATTATCCCATGCATATTATCTGACCATAGTGCAATGAAATTGGAAATTAATGGCGAAAGGAACTCCAAACACTTAATAAACTCTTGGAAATTAAACAACAACCTCCTGAACAACCAATGGGTCACAGAAGAAATTTTAAAACACCTAAAAACAAATGGAAATGTACATACAACTTACTGGAATCTGTGGGATACCATGAAAGCAGTCCTCAGAGAGAAATTTGTAATGGTGAACTCACACATAAGAAAAATAGAAAGAGAACAAATAAATAGCCTAATGCTGCACCTCAAACTTTTGGAAAAAGAAAAACAAGTCAAGCCCAAAGCCCAAATAAGGGAGGAGATTATAACAATCAGGGCAGAAATTCATGCAATGGAGATGAAGAAAACCCTACAAAAAATAAATGAATCAAAGGGTTGGTACTTTCAAAGAATAAATAAAATTGATAAACTCTTAGCCAACCTTAGCAAAAAAAGAAAGAACTCGAATTCATGCAATAAGGAATGAAAAGAATGAAATCACTACAGATCTTACAGAAATTCAGAAGATCATTAACACCTACTTTGAGAATCTTTACTTCTGTAGGATAGAAAACTCAGAAGAAATGGAGAGATTCCTAGATATGTACTAATTACCAAGGTTGAGTCAAGAAGTCATAAAAATTCTGAACACCATATCAATTAATGGAATTGAAAATGTGATTAAAAAGTTGCTAACAAAGAAGAGCCCAGGCCCTGATGGATTCATAGCAGAATTTTACAAGAAATTCAGAGGAGATTTAATATCAACAGTCTTCAAACTCTTCAATGAAATTGAAAAGGAAGCAATTCTCCCTAACTCATTTCTGGGGACAAGTATTGTACTGATACCAACACCTGAGAAAGACCCACCCAAGAAAGAGAGCTACAGACCAATCTCTCTAATGAAAATACATGCAAAGATACTCAATAAAATACCAGCAAATAGAATGCAGCAAATCATCAAGAAAATCATAAACCACAACCAAGTCAGATTCATTCCAGAAATGCAGGGATAGTTCCATATTCGCAAATCAATTAATGTAATACACCATATCAATAGAACCAAAGACAAAAACCATATGATCAGGGGCTGGGGATATAGCTCAGTGGAATAAGCGCTTGCCTAGCAAACGCAGGGTCCTGAGTTTGATCCCCAGTACCGCAAAAAAAAAAAAAAAAAAACATATGATCATTTCAATAGATACAGAAAAAGCTTTAGACAAAGTCCAACATGCATTCATGATAAAAAATTCTACAGAAAATAGGAATAGATGGACTTTACCTCAACCTGATCAAAGCCATCTATGACAAACCAACAGCCAACATCATACTAAATACACAAAAACTGAAAGCTTTCACTTTAAAATCAGGAAAAGACAAGGATGTCTGCTGTCACCACTCTTGTTCAGCATAGTTCTGGAAGCATTAGCCAGAGCAATTAGAAAAGAGAGAGAAATAAAAGGAATAAGGATAGGAATGGAAGAAGTAAAGCTATCACTACTTGTAGATACTTTACATGGAAGACCCCAAACACTCCAAGAGAAGACTCCTTGAATTAATCAGCAAATTTAGCAGAGTAGCTGGATACAAAGTCAACACCCAAAAATCAATAGCATTCCTATACACAAACAACAAAGAGACTGAAAGAGAAATTAAAGAAACCATAGCTTTCACAATAGCATCCAAGAAATGGAAATATTTAGAAATCAATATAAAAAAGAATTAAAGATCTATTCAGTGAAAACTACAGTATTCTGAAAAAAAGAGACCAAAGAGGATTTCAACAAATGCAAAAACAATCCTTGCTCATGGATAGGAAGAACCAACATTGTGAAAATGACCATACTGCCAAAATTGTTGTACAGATTCAATGCAATTCCCATTAAACTACCATTAGCATACCTCACAGGTCTAGAGAAAAGATTCCTAAAATTCATCTGGAACCAGAAGAGACCCAGAATAGCAAAAGCAACCATGGGCAACAAAAACAAGTCAGGTCAAATCACAATCCCTGACCTGAAACTGTAGTACAAAGCTACTGTAATAAAATCAACATGGTACTGGCTAAAAAACAGACCTGAGGACCAATGGTACAGACTGGAAGATGCAGCCACAACCACACACACACTCAGCCACCTAATCTTTGACAAAGGGGCCAAACAATCTCATTGCAAGAATGATAGCTTCTTTAAAAAATGGTGCTGGAAAAATTGGTTTGCCACCTGACAAAGACTGAAAATACACCCATTTATCACCATGCACCAAACTCAAGTCAACATGGATCACAGATCTCAATATTAAAACAGAAACACTAAATCTACTGGAAGAGAAAGTAGGTAAAAACCTTGAAGACACAGGAGTAGGCAGAGAGTTCATTAACCAAAACCAAACTGCCCATGAAATACTTCAAAGAATCAACAACTTGGATCTCATCCTACTGAAAAGTTTCTGCACATCTAAAGAAATCAACGGCAGAGTAAAAATAAAACCCACAAATTGGGAAAAAAGTTTAGCTGACTGTCCCTCAGACAAAGGTCTTCTATCTAAAACATATAAAAAATAATAAAACATCAACCTCCCAAATTCAAAGACCCAATCCAAAAATGGGCGACTGAGATGAATACCCACTTCTCAGCTGAAGAAATACAAATGGCAAATAAATACATGAAAAAACGTTCAACATCCTTAGTCATTCGAGAAATGCAAATTAAAACAACACTGAGATTTCACTTCACCCCAGTAAGAATGGCTATCATTAAGAAATCAACCAATAAAAATGCTGGCAAGGCTGTGGAGAAATAGGAATGATTCTCCAGTGCTGTTGGGAATGCAGACTGGTGCAACCACTATGGAAATCAGTTTGGAGATTTCCTCAGCAAGCTAGGTCTAGAGGTCCCATTCAACCCGGCTATTCCCCTTCTGGGTATTTTCCCAGATCTGAAAACATCATATCACAGCAATATATGTGCATCCATGTTCATAGCGGGGCAATTTGTAATTGCTAAGTTGTGGAAGCAACCCAAATGTTCATGTTCTGAGGGTTTGATAAAAAAAATTCTGGTACTTTCATATAATGGAATATTACTCAGCTATGAAGAAAGATAAACTTGAGGCTTTTATAGGTAAATCGTCACAACTGGAGACCATACTCCTAAGTGAAATAAATCAGACCTGCATGTGTAAGCAATGTGTTGTCTCACTAGTGTTAGAACATGAAAGAGTGAATAAACACTAGGAGGCCTGATAGACATTGTGAAATGAAAAGAAAATGCTCAAAAGTAAAGGACAACTGGGGTGGAAGAGAAAAGAGAAGGGAAAAATGGGGAAATCAAGTATGTGTGTATATACAGGATAGCTAACAGTGGTACTACTGTCTCCTATTGCTTTGTTGAAAGGTACATTTAATGATTACTTATTTCATCAATACTGTATGTCTCTATTTGTTTTCCTGAGAAACCACTTTGAAGATATCAATACGTAATATAACAACCATTGTTAATTTCCTACCACATTGTCTGTAACTCTGTACTGTTTGTTCTTATGCTATTCTGTAACTGGATGTCTGTTTGTTAATATGTTTTCTTTCTTTTATTTTTAGAATAAATTTTTTAAAAAGACCAAAATCAGACCCATGTCTGTCACCATGCACTAAACTAAACTAAAAATGTATCAAAGATCTAAATATCAAAACAGAAACACTAAATGTGATAGAAGAAAAAATAGGTAGAAGTCTTGGAGGCAGAGGTAAAGGGAAAGACTTCAAGAACAAAACACAACCAACAGGGGAAATATTACAAAAAATAAACAAATGGGATCTCGCCTTATTAAAAAGCTTTGGCACAGCAAAAGAAATCACCAACAGAGTAAAAAGACAACACACACAGTGGGAAAAAATATAACAAGGTGTTCCTCATACAAAGGACTTATATTCAAAACATATAAAATAGTGAAAATATCAGGCCCACAAATTCAAAGACCTAACCCAAAATTGGGCACCTGAGAAGAATATGCACTTCTGTGAAGATGAAATACAATTGGAAAATATATGACAAAAATGTTCACCATCTTTAGTCATTTGAGAGATTCAAATTAAAACCACCCCAGAAAGAATGGCTATCGTCAAGAAATCAACCAATAAGAAATGTTGGAGGGGCTGTGAGGAAAAAGGACCGCCTCTCCACTGCTACTGGGAGTGCAGGTGGTGCAGCCACTATGGAAATCAGCATGGAGATTCCTCAAAAGACTGATAGTAGAGGTCCGATTTGACCCAGCTATTCCCCTTCTGAGTATGTTCTCAGAATTAAAACATCACGCTACAGTGATATATGTGCACCTATGGTTATAGCAGCACAGTGTGTAATAGCTGAGTGTTGGAAACAACTCAAAAGCCCATCATCAAAGGAATGGATAAAAAAGATGTGCTCATTTTATACAGTGGAGTACTACTCAGCCATCAGAAAGATAAACTGGAGACTTTTATGGGTAAATGGATGCAACTGGAGACCATACTCCTAAGCTAAATAAATTAGACTTGCATTTGTAAACATCATATTGTATTCCTACTGTAAGAAGCTGAAAGAGTAAGATCCAAAATGTACAATAGATATTGTAAAATAGGAAGAAACGGCTCAAAAAGAAAGAGAAATAGAGATGGAAAAAGGAGAAAAGAAGGGGAAAGGAAATTTATATATATATATGAGAGTTGAGATAGTTTTTCTACTAATTTCTCTTAGTTCATTGAAAAGAAAGTTTTGTACTAATATTGTTTGGTCAATTTTTCATGACTATATCTTGTACTCTGAGCAACTACTCTGAAGATAATATAACACACAGTGTGTTCACCATTGTTACTCTATTATTTTATTTTGAAATTTTGTTTCATAGTTTTTATCATTTTTTCTAAAATGAAAAAATTTAAAGATATAAAAGAGCTGGTTCTCTGAAATAGTGTTTCAATTGCTCAAGGGGAAGGAACAACTGGGATGAGGGAAAGGAGAAGACGAAAAAAGGGAAAAAAATATATATATATATAGCTGGGATAATTATACCACTGATTGGTTTATTGAAACGAAGAGTTAATGCTTAAATTTTCTGACAAATTTTACATGCTTATATCTGGTAATCTGAGCAACTAATTTGAAGACAACAATATGCAATATAAAAACCACTGATGAATTCCTACCATCTTGTTTAGGGAAGCTCTGTATCTCTTCTAATGTTTGTATCACTTTTTATTCTCTTTCATGGTTTGATCAAGCTCGCATTCTTACATCTGATAGTCTGATCGACTTCATTGAAGACAATATGTAATATCACAACCACTGCTAATTCCTATGATTTTGTTTTGAAACCCTGTATCATTTTTATTGTTTTTGTTTTGTTTTTGTCTATGTTGTTATTTTGATATTTTTGTTTAAAATAAAAAATATTCCTTAGCCAATCTTACCCAAAAAGCAAAAGGAGACCCAAATCAATGCAATTAGATATGAAAAAGATGAAATCAGCAGAAACACTGTCAAAATTCAGAAGATTATTGGCAAAAAGCTTATAAACCTGTACACAATAAGGTAGAGAATTTAGAAGAAATGGATGGATAGATCCCTAGATACAATTTAATGACTGAAAGTAAACAAGATGTAAAAACCCTGAGCAATCCAGTAACGGGCAATGAAACAGAAGCAGTAATAAAAGAAAACCTACCGACCAAGACAAGCTGAGCTCCACACGCACTCAGTGAAAACTACAAAAACTTCAGGGAAGATCTTACACCAATACACCACACTTTGTAATGAAACTGAAAGGAAAGGAGAACTCCAAGAGTTCCTGGAAGCTACCATGCCCTGATTATAAAACCAGACAATGACCCAACCACAAAAGAAATTATATGCCAGTCTCTCTGATAATTGGCTCATGAAATGCAACAGATCATCAAAAAGATCATGCACCATGACCAGGTAGGCCTCATCACAGGGATGCAAGGATGGTTGAACGTATGCAACTTGTATATAATTGTTGACTTACACAGAAGCAAGGATCTAAATCACATGCTCATCTCAACAGACAAGGAAAAGGCCTTTGATAAAAATCCAACATCCATGCATAATTCTTTAAAACTTCTGAGGAAAATAGGTATCAAAGGACGTTATCTCAATCTGGTAAAAGTCATTTCTGACAAGCCTACTGCCAACATCATATTAAATGCTGAAAAACTGCCAGCTTTTTCTCCAATCAGGAACAAGATAAGGACATCCACTATTTCCACTCCGTTTACTATAGTATTCAAAATATTAGCTAGAGCAAGCAGAGAAGAAAAAGGGAAAAAGCAGAATATATATACATAGATATAAATAGGCAGACAGATAGTGTTGGGATGTTAGGATATATCCTAAAAATGCATCAAAAGACACCCCTAGAATTAACAACAATATTCAACAGTGTAACAGGATACAAAACCAATACACAAAAACCAATAGCATTCCTGTACAGCAAAAATGAACTCACTGGAAAAGACTAGGAAAAAAAATACCATTCAAAATAATGTCACACAAAGAAATTAAATACTTAGGAATTCATCTAAGGAGTGAAAGATCTCTACAATGAAAACTACAATAGTCTGAAAAAGGAGATCAAAGAGGATATGAGAAAATGAAAAGATGTCCCTGTACCTGAGTAGGCAGAACCAATAGAGTCAAAATGGCCATACTTCAAAAAATTAGACCCCCAAATTAAAAGATCCAATCAAAAAATAGATTTAGTTCAATCCCGATGAAAACACACCACTCCTCACAGAACTGGAGAAAATAACACTTTAATTCAGCTACAATGATAATGCACCAGCAAGCAGGAACACTGAGACAACACTCAGGATTTGGAGGCAAACTTATTTACGTCGATGGGCCCTGATCAGGATCATTCCCAGAAGAGCAGGCCCTGATCTCCGATGAGCTAGGGCTCATATGGGATGAGCTAGCATGAACAACAGGAGCAGAATGGCTTGTCAGTTTGGGACTGGTTTCTACGTACCATGGTGACCCGCTGTGCATCACAGATCAGAAGCAACTGGAACTGGAACAGGAATTTTACCTGGGCTACTAAGAAACTGAAGTCTACTGGCTGGGAGGATTATTTTCTGTGTTCTGGTCCATTTCCCCCCTCTTTTATTGGTATGGCAGTTTCTCTAAAAACAGAAAAGCATTACTGTCCTTTCCAGCAATCCCATGTCTGGGAATACATCCAAAGGAAATGAAATTAGTATATTCAAGAGCATCTGAGACAGGCCTGGTCTGGCCTTGGGTTTTTCCCAAGAGGATGTCCCTTGTGAGTGAGGAACTCCTGGGCTCCCATCTACCAGGAGAGATAGGGGAAGAGGTGCCTTGGAGTACAGGAGCCAGGAAGGCTGATCCCTGAAGAAAAGGAGCAGGCAGACAGCTGCAGTGCGGAAAAAGTGCATAGGGCCTCTACAGGCCAACGTCCACAGACCCAGTTCTCCTCCAGGGTTTGCTTCCAGATCTTTGTGTGAGCCCCAGGTGAGGGCAGTGGCCCGATCTGTAATATCACCCACAGCAGTGGGCAAATCCTCATTGAGGAAGAAAGGGTGCTGCTCCCACTGCTTCCACTGCCCCCCGGTGTGGACACCATTATTGCAACAGAAAGCACAGTTTTGGGGGAGAAGGCTGACCGAGCTGTGGGGAAAGCCTGCCAGCTCACTCTCGCTGTGTGTGAGGTGAGGAAACCAGAGGAATGGCTCCCCTTTACCATCTTCACCAAGCTTCCTGTCCTTGCCACTCAGAGCAGACGTGTGGAGGATATGGAGACAGTGGACTTGACCTTTAACAGTGGCCATCTACCTGGTGCCTGGGGTCACTGCTATTTCCCTGTGCACAGGAGACTTGAAGAAAGTAGAGGTGAGAGTACACAAGGAGTGGTTTCTGGAATCTTCATTGCTGTGCATAGTAATGCAACACTAACTGTATTATACACAAAACCAATAATGAGGATTCATTGGATGTTCCCATACAGAATGAGATAGCAGGCTCGCTTTGAAATACCCAGCAGGCAGTGCATACATACATAGTGACAAGAGCACTATGAAGCATTCGCGACCTTCCACTTATGAGGCTCCTGACTAATTATTTGAAACCCAAATCTGCTATTAATCCTTGAACCCAAGATGAGGACACACACTCCCCTCCTTTAGGAGCGATCTCAGAGGTCTATGGGAGAAGTATTATTCCACCAATCACTCTTTGGCATAATACAGAAACGAGAGTGCCATCATTCCTTCCATCTGTGATATTTTCGCTGTGTTGAGTTTCAGCTTTGCAAGTGCCGGGATTTACTTATTTGGTAAGTACTAATAAGTGATACATCACGTCTGTTTGCCATGTATTGCCTCCTGCTATGTTATAAAGTACGAATGGAAGAACTGATACACGCTAACCTGTAGCAATTTCTCTTTGCAAAGTTGCTCCGTTCTGCTTGTTTTGGGCAAGTGGTAGTTATTGCTTCGCTGGTAAAAGATGTCGTTGTTTCTGAAAAGCGTGCAGGGGAGGGGCAACCTGTGGGAGCACGGCCATAGGACTCGGCTTTGTTATCTCCACCGAGAAGCCCATTGCTGTGAGTGCTCCTCACTACACGTCCTCACACAAACTGTGTATCTGTGTCCTTGAGTCCCACCTACCAAGGGACACAGGGGAAGAGAAGCCTGGGAATGCAGGAACCAGGAAGCTTGAGCTCCACAGAAAAGGAGCAGGCAGACAGCTGCAGGGCAGAATGAAGTGGGCAGGGTCTCCAGATGCCAACATGAGCAGGTGCCACCCTCTTCTGGGGCTTGGTGCCAGACCTCTGCATGAGCCACAGGTGAGCACAGAGGCCTGGTGCGGGACTCCACCCCGATAGCACTGGACAGATGCTTCTTGAGGAAGAAAGGAGGATGCCTCTGCTGCTCACTAGCACCACCCTGTGTGGCTCCATTACAGCAGCAGAAAGCACAGCTTCGGTGGAGAAGGCTATCGAGCTCTTGGAAAAGCCCACCAGCTCATTCTAGGTAGTGTGCACAGTGAAGAAGCCAGAGAACAGGGATCCTCATTACCATCTCCGTCATGTTGCTTTTCCTTGCTACTCAGTTCTGATGTGTGATAGAACATCCCTCAAAAGTTCCATCTGGAGCACGTGGATACAGTGAAGCCAACCACCAGCAAGGGCCATCTGCCTGGTGCCCAGTCATTGCGATTTCCCTGAACATTGCAGCAAAAGGTTGCTGCTGACTGTGACCACATGGCTGTGGGTAATACTTGAGAACTTACTGCATCACATGCAAAATCAATCACAGGATCCATTTCTTGGTACCACATATACAATAGTTGGGCAGCAGTGAAATACCCAGCACTGCAATACACGTACAGATACCAGCAAGAGTGCTATGAGACATTTGTAATTCTTAATTTTTGACATTCTTGACTAATTATCTGATACCCAAAGCTGTTGTTGATCCTTGAAGCCAAAGATGAGCACACACACTCCCCTCTTTTAGGCAGCGGGCAAAGTGGTCAACGGGAAAACTCTTGCTATTTGGGAGCAAATGGTGTATTCTAATACACATCTATCAGACAATGAATACCTCCATCAGTGAGGAATTTGGAGTGCCATCATCACCTCTGTCTGTGAAGGATTTGAGGTGTGCTCTGAGGGAATTTTTGCTTTTCAAATGCTTGGAAATGTTTGGTAAGTCACAACAAATGATATATCACATCTCTTTGCCATGTATTGCCTCCTGCTATGTTATAAAGTACGAATGGAAGAACTGATACACGCTAACCTGTAGCAATTTCTCCTTGCAAAGTTGCTCCGTTCTGCTTGTTTTGGGCAAGTGATAGTCATTGCATCCCTGGTAAAAGACGTCGTTGTTTCTGAAAAGCGTGCAGGGGAGGGGACACCTGTGGACACGTGGACCCTGGACTCCAGGGCTTTGTTATCTCCACCGAGAAGCCCGTTGCTGTGGGTGCTCCTCACTGCACACCCTCACATGAACCATACGAAGCTGTAGGCTCATGTGAAGCAGGAGGCTCATGCTTTCATTCCTTTCTCTCCATGTGGGGTTTTCAGGTAGCTCAGATATTTCTGAACAAGCATGGCAAGTTATGTGGACAGTCAGGAACCTCATATGAAATTTTTCTTTCCTATGGAACAAGATCAAAATGAACATAAAGTTTATTGTCATCATCAGCATGAGTTGCATTTTCTGTTGTCTTGTCCCTGCCACCTTCACACTTGGGTTATTACCAAGGGACTAGATGTACCATGACTGCTCTGAGTACTTCTGCCATGGCCCACGTATATGATATACTTAAAAACACCTCTAAAAGAAAACAGCCTTCTGATAAACCCATACACTCCCAAGCAGTGCACAAAAGCAAAGCACGCTACTTTGTGTTACTTCATTATCTGGATCTCAAGGCTCAGGACACTGCCTTGGGATGACTCATCATGATGCAGAATTTCCAAACAGAGAGAGGCAGATATAGGTATAACTACTATATATATATATGAGTTTAGCATATCATAAATAATCACTTCAAATATCCTAGCCTTAGATTTGATTTCTTGACATTATGTATAAGGGACTCAAATGGTAGAAAATGATTCCAACTAAAATGCTTCTGACACTACCCTGCTTTAGCAAGAGGATGGACACAAAGAAAACTATGCTTCCTGCCCCTGATGTACAAATATAGTGCTCTGGACACAAAGCCTAATTCAGAAATATGACATAGCTGGACTTAATCAAAATCATGTGCCATAGAATCTTATGTAACAATTGTTTCCCTATTTTTCAAATGGGTATCCTTCAATAAGCAATAATGTATCACTTTTTTAGAAACAGTATCTAGCAACGAAACTAATTGCACCCATAATCCCAAGAACCAACCTTCAAAATCTATCAAAACTCTACATTTACTCCACAAATGATAGAAAAAGACAATGCGCTTTAAAAGACATAATAAAATCCCGTTCACTGGCTTTTTTAAAAAAGGTGTGGAATATATCTTCTTCCACAACCTGACTGAGCTGGAAGACATTAAGCAAAATATGTGAGACGCAGAAACATAAAAAGCAAATGGTATCACCAAAAAGAAAAGAGACAGACTTCACAGAAGCTAAGGGAACAACAGTGGTTTATAGGGGCCGAGAAGGGACGCGAGAAAGAAAGGACCAAACAAGAATGGCTGGCAGGTATGGAGTCAGAGGGGAGGAGGAATGCGCAACAGGGTGCTAGGGGCATATCAGGGGCTCACAGTGCTCAGACAAGATATCACGCCTATATCTTCTACTCTGAGCAACTCCTAGGAAGACAACACGAATGTATCAACTACTGTAACTGTCTACTAGCCCGTTTTGAACCTTGGTTTCATTGTTATGTTTCTCTTTAAGATTAAAAAACAGAGTTAATAACAATGGAGTACTTCACACTACCTAGGGGCTGGCAGAAAGGTTCTTACTCGCTCAGCATAAAGCAAGGACCATTGTAATGAATGACCCATAAGCTAGTGACCAGATTTGTTCACTGTGAAAGGTGAATGAACACCAATTCATCACATTGTGCCCCAGAAAGACATGCTGTTACATCTCAATAAAAATCAACAAAAATATTTTTTGGGTCAAAATTTTACACTTTTTTAATATTTTCTTTAAAAAGTATGAATGGTATAAACTAATTGGATTCAGCGTGATATTGCAACACATGCACAGCAAGCACTGATCCAATCCAGCCTCCCTTTGTCCACCCTCCTTCTGTCCACCGTGTCCAACTTCCAGCAGTCACTCTCCTACTTCAAGATCAGACCACAGTGCAAAGCGAAGTAAACTTGACACATGAGTTTAAATCTCGAGTGGCTCCTCCTACCCAGGTAACCCAACATATAAATAAAGTGCAAATTAGAAGACAAACAATACAAACAAAAGACAGAGAAAAAGTTATTCTCATCCGGCAAGAATGATGTATCTAAAAGTGCAGCTTGATTTTGTACACTTGTCTTACATGTGTTTTGTATGTTTTCAGTCTGTTAGTATGGCACTTAATCTGCATTTATGATAACAAACTTGACAGTCTGTATAATGGTAATTGACTTGATTAACTTGATAAATGGATCTAATGCTGAAAACCATTTTAAAGAGGGGTAGATGGAAAGAGGAAATAAACTGAGATGTGTGTATGTAATGTACCAATTCCCCATGAGAAATGTGATCATTATGTACTGCAAACATGTACTAATAAAAATAAAAGCCTTAAAAAAGTGACCTTTCCCTGACCCTTGCCTCTTCCACCCTCCTCCCCACCGTGGAGCTGAGCTGCACCTCAAACAGCTTCAGGAACTCTGGTGAGCCAGCTCCACCTCTGCCCCACCATCTTGGAAGCCAAAGGGAGCCCCAGACAACCTCAGGGCTGTGGGTGCTCCTCCCGGCCACCACCCTGCACCTTCAAAGGAGATAAGCTGAAATTCAGACAGCTTCAGGGTCCTCAGTGACTGTGCACTTACCCCCCTACTGTCGTAGAAAACAGGCAAGGTAGTAGCAGTGTATGGAGACGTGATGACCACCATCCACCCATTACTACACCCCAGTGGAAACAAGGCTGAAACCTAAACAGCTTTGAGAACCCCTGAGTGGAAGCAAAGCTGAGACACAGGAAGCTGTAGGAGCACTGGGGATCACACCCTGCCTGTGCACACACACACCATCGAAGGAGTCACAGTGAGCACTGGGGACCTTTTGGTCCTTGCCCACTACTACATCATCATCCTGGGAGATAGACTCAGCTCCAGGGAACCTCGGAATCTCTGAAAATGACAAAACAAAGGAACAAAATACAATCTCAGACCTCTACCCCACCCAGAACAAGTCCAGCAGATACCAACAAAGATGAGCTTGGAAGCCATATACCTGAAATTTCTGAAATGATAGTACTGAAGTAAAGAAACAACTGCATCAGGCTGTAGAAGACATCAGATGAGGTATAATCTCTGAGGTTAAAAAAAAGAAAGGACAATAATGAAAGAATTGCTTAGCTCATATAAAGAAAACATAGAAAAAAATAGAGGAGCATAGTAAATGAATGGAAACCTTAAATAAACAGCATAGGGAACAACTGGAATGCATGAAACAGATTCAAACAGATGTCCAGGAAATTAAAACCTCCATCAAAAGCTGGCAAAACTGCTTGGACAAAGCTGAAGATAGACTTTCAGACCTTGAAGACAGCATTGCTGTGAATGACCATGAAAGGAAGGATCTCTTAAAAATAACAAGAAACCAAGAAATAACAATTCAACAGCTGCAAGATGAAGTAAAGAAAAACAATGTAAGATTAATAGGTATCAATGAAACAGCAAGTGTCAGCACAAATGACATAAAAAAACTATTTGCAGAAGTAAAGACAGAACACCTCCCAAGCATGGAAAAAGAATTGGACATTTGTGTAAGTGAGGCATACTCCAACTAGCCATAACGAAAATAAATCTACACCCAGACTCATAGTGATCAAGATCCCAGAAAGTCAACAAAAGAACAGAATATTAAAAGCTGTTAGAGAAAAGAAACAGATCATCTCTAAAGGAGAGCCCATCAGAATCATGGCAGATTTCTCAACACAAATGATCAAGTCAAGAAGAGCTTGGAGTGAAATATTTCAGGTCCTGAAAGAAAACAACTTCCAACCCAGGTTGATGTACCCTGAAAAACTATCCTTCAAAATTAATGGAGAAATAAAATATTTTCATGATAATGATGAATTGAAGAACATCATGAGAGCCTAACCAACCCTACAAAGATTTCTAAAATATACTTTAGAAAGATACAAAAAAGACCACAACTTTAAGAACAACAATAGAAAGGAAATACTGAGCAGAGCAAGCAATTAAACAGAGGGAAACAAGAGGAACCCAAAGCAGGAAAAAGAATGACAAAGATAACCCAATACATAATCAGTTCTAACCGTCAGTGTAAACAGACTCAATTCAACCAAAACAAATAGACTGGCACAGTAGATCAGGAAATGATATGCTGTATACAAGAAACACATTTAACTCAAAAGGAAATTCACAGACTGAAAATCAAAAGATGGAAAATAATACTCCATGTGACAGGTACCCAGAAAAAAGTGGGTGTCACTATTCTGTTTGCAGATAATGGGAACTTCAAACCAAGAACAATTAAAAGAGATTTGAAAAGGTCACTACACACTTGTGAGGGGAAAACTTCAAGAAGAAAAAAAACAATCATAAACATCTATGCACCAGGAACATGCAAGTATATAAGCCAAATTTTAAGACCTGAAAAATGACATAAGCACAACACAATCATAACAGGGGATTTCAATACCCCGTTGTCACAAAGAGAGAGATCAACTAGACAAAAAATTAGCATGTGAACAAATGGACTTCGTAGACCTGTACAGAGTGTTCCACCCAAAAAGCATCAGAATACTTCTCATTCTTCTCATCTACACACAGGACATTCTCTAAAATAAACCATATGCTAGCACATAGAACATGCTTAAGGAAATGCAACGGAGTTGAAATTATTTCATGCATGTGATTGGACCATACTGCAATAAAATTGGAAATTAATGACAAAGGAAATATCCAGACTCCATAAACACATGGAAATTAAACAGCACCCTCCTGAACAATCAATGGGTCACAGATGAAATTAAACACTACATTCAAATGAAAATGTAGATACAAACTTACAAGGACCTGTGGAATGCAATGAAAGCAGTCTTCAGAGGGAAATTTATAACAGTGAATTCTTACCTCAAGAAAACACAATGAGCACAATCTTATGCTGCACCTCAAGCTTCTAGAAAAAGAAGAACAAATCAAACCAAAAGCCAGAGAAGGCAAGAAATTACAAAGCTCAGGGCAGAAATTAATGCAATGGAGACTAAAAAAACAATACAAACAATTAATGAACCAAAGAGTTGGTTCTTTGAAAAAATAAATTTGATAAACCCCTATCCAATCTTATTAATAATAAGGAAATAATAATAAATAATAATAATGAATAATAAAAAGGAAAGAAAAAACTGAAGTATTTGCAATAAGGAATGAAAGACATGAAATCACTACAGATCCTGGAGAAATTCAAAAGATCACCAGTACCTACTTTGAAAATCTTTACTTTCACAGAATGGAAAATACAGAGGAAATGGACAGATTTCTAGATACATATGGACTACCAAAGCTGAATGAAGATGATATAAAAATCCTGAATAATCCTGTATCAGCAAGCAAAATTGAAAATGTAATAAAAACTTGCCAATGAAGAAAAACCCAGGTCCTGATCGATTTACAGCTGAATTCTACAAGAAATTTAGAGAACATTTAATTCCAATATTTTTCAAACTCTTTAAGGAAATTGAAAGGGAAAGAATTCTCCCCAACTCATTCCTGGAGGCAAGTATTATCCTGACACCAAAACCAGAGAAAGACCCAACGAAAAAAGGGAACTACAGACCAGAACATAGATGCAAAAATTTTCAATAAAATACTAGCAAACAGAATGCAACAAATCATCAAAAAGATTATACACCATGACCAAGCAGGATTCATCCCAGGAATACAGGTATGGTTCAATATCTGCAAATCAATTAATGTAATATATCATATCCATAGAGCCAAAGACAAAAATCACATGATCATCTCAATTGATGGCGAAGTTTCTGATAAAGTCCAACACTTATTCATGATAAAATCCCTACAGAAAATTGGCATAGATGGACTTTACCTCAATCTGATAAAAGCCATCTATTACAAGCCAACAGCTAATGTCATTCTAAATGGTCAAAAGCTGAAAGCTTTCACTTTAAAATCAGGAACAAGACAAGGATAACCACTGCCACCACTCCTATTCAATATAATTCTGGAAATATTAGCCAGAGCAATTAGACGAGAGAGAAATAAGAGGAATAAGAGTAGGAAAAGAAAAAGTGAAATTATCATTATTCACAGATCACATGATACTCTATGTAGAAGACCCCAAAAACTCCACCAAAAGGAACATAGATTTAATAACCAAATTCAGTACTGTTGCTGGATATAAAGTCAATACTCAAAAATCAAT
>PVLD010028905.1:0-18749 GCA_004027595.1 Dinomys branickii | reverse complement strand
AATAATGGTTCTTATATTGCATATTAATACCTTCAAAGTAGTTGTTCAGATAACCAGATATAGGCATACAAAATTGATCAAAAATTAAACATGGACTGTTACTTTCAATAAACCATTATGAAGTAGTGTATATGCATATATATGTGTGTGTTTGGGTGTGTGTGTGGGTATATATATATATATTTCTCTTCCTTCTTTCTTTCTTTTCACCTTTCCCTCATCACAGTTGTTCTTTCCTTTTGAGCAGTTCCTTTCCCTTTTACAATATCTATAGTACCTTTCAGATTTTATTTACTTTTTCTGTTTCTTACACTAGGGAGACAATATGATTTTTACACACGTGAGTTTGGTTTTTTTCACATATGAGCCTGGTCTACATAGTCTTATGGAGAAAGCTCACACTTGTATTCTAGTCTTCCTTCACTTCACATGTCAGCATATCTCCCTAAAGTTCTCTACTGGTAGGAAAAATATCTTTCCAAGATGTTTTAAGGACATAAGTTTGTCATAATATCTCCCCAAATACTATCACTTGCAAGATGCACAGGGACCGAGGAAGGCTGTTTGTGTCCTTGGTTCAAGCATATTCATGTGATTTCCAGAAAATCCACTGCATCAGGGTAACATCATCCACTTTATTTCAAGCATTTTGCTGCCCCTGTGATTTAATAACTAATCAGTCTTCTTCTCAATCTGAAATGTGATCTTACATACAAATACAGACACCAAGAAATATATACAGCTTAATTTTAAAATGTTCAGTTCTTAAGATTCTTAACATAGCTAAGTCCATTTATTCAATAATTGTGATAACATGAAGAAAAAGAATAAATGTGGTTTGCTCTGCTCTGCCTGCCCACTCAAAATTGGAGGCCGTTTTTGACTTGCTCATTTCACAGTCACTGCCTTACTACTGTCCTCCTGACTTCTCAACACCACCGTCTCAATCCACAATTCTAAACATGAATAGGCAGCTCAGTGTTTTTCATGATGCATTTGTTGAGGAAGGCACATTCTTCTTCATCTAGGAATCTGTGGGGGAAAGCCACTCAGGTAAGATCTATAATCAGATCAGTGACACAGTCTTTCATGCCCATCTTCTACCGGACCTGGATGTCAAAGTGGATTGTAAAACTGTTGCTAAAAATCCATAGACTAAAAGTCAGAGGATAGAAAACAATTCTCCATGACATAGGAACCCAGAAAAATTCAGGGGTAGCTATTCTATTTGCAGACAGTGTAAATTTTAAGTCAAAACTTACGAAAAGAGACAAAGAAGATTATTATATATTAGTTAAGGGAAAACTCCAACAAGAATAGATAAGAAACATAAATATTTGCGATCCAAACATAGGTTCATAAAACTACATAAAACAAATATTAACTGACATGAAAACCTGAATAATTAATAACACAATTGTAGTGGAGAATTTTAATACCCCACTCTCACAAGTGGATAGATCAATTACACAAAAAGTCAGCAAATAAATATTAGAATTAAACCAAGGCTGTGAATAAATGGACTTGGTAGATGTCTACAGAATGTTCCACCTTCAACCATCAGAATATACATTCTTCTCAGCTGCAAATGGGACGTTCTTCAAAATAGATCATATATTAACTGACACAAAATGTCTAAGTAAATGTAGAGGAATTGAATTCATCCCATGTATATTATCTGACTGTACTGCAATGAAACTGGAAATCAATGACAAAGGAATCCTTAAAAACTACATTAACACATGAAAATTAAATAACACCCTTCTATATGTTGTCTACAAGAAACACACCTCATTTGAAAATACATGCAGGATGACAAAATGATACCTCAAGTAGCAGGAACTGAAAGCAGGCAAAATTAGTTTACCAAAATCCCACTAGTTATACTTCACACCAAAAGTGGTTAGAAAAGGACAAAAAGGAGATTATATATTCAGAAAGGGAGTAATTCACCAAGAAATTATAATAATTTAAAATATATATGCACTGAATATTGGCACCTCTAGTTTGATAAAACATTGCATGAACCAAATGGACAGTTAGGCCCTAAGACAATACTAGTGAAAATTTCAATACTATACTATCACAAATAGGTATGTCCACTGGACATATCAACAAACCTTAGAAATAACTGTACCATAAACCAAATGAACTTCATCAATAGGTACATAGTGTTTCACCAAACATCGCACAATACATGTTCTTTTTAGCATCTCATGTTACTTTCTCCAAAACAGACTATATTTCAGGCCATTGAAGCATATCTCAATAAATACAAAAAGTTGAAATAATCTTACTCATTCTATCATATCATAGTGAAATAAAACTAGAAATCAACAGAAAGGAATCCACAAAAACTACACAAACACAGAAAGATTGAATAATACATTCTTAAATAATGAAGAAGTCACCAAAGAAATCATAAAAGAAATTAAAAAGTTCCTGATATAAAGTGCTATTGGAAACACTGTCTCAGAATATGTGGGCAACCCTGAGAGTGGTTCTAAAAGGAAGATTTGTAGCAATTAGTGCCTACATTAGAAAGACAGAAAAAGGCCAAATAAATAGCACAGTGATGCATCTCAAAGTCCTAAAAAAGCAAGAAAAAACCAACTCAAATAAGTAGAATGAAAGAAATAACAATCAGGAAGCAATTAATGAATTTGAAACTTAAAAACTTCAAAGGATCAATGAATTGGAGCTGGTTCTTAGAAAAGATAAGATTGATAGGTCCCTTGCCAAACTTACCAAAGGAAAGAGAAGGCACATATGACTTATGCTGTAGTCAGGATTTGCAAGGGAGACAATTTAATACAGGACATACAATTTACAGGATTATTTTGTAATAGCCATTCAAAAAGTCAAGTACAGAGAGTGCAGGTACAAAGTGGTCCACAATGTGTGGACTCTGTCTACACATTAAAGACCCAAACATTCCAGTTGATGGTCTGGATCCCACAGCAATGTCCTGCACAAGTCCAGGTAAATGTCTAGCACCCATGACAGTGCCCCATGAGTCCAACTTGTGACCTAGAGCCCACAACAATGTCGTGTGCAAGTCTGTCTCCCAGATCTGTGGTGGGAAGACCCAAAAGTCTTTGGTGGAAACTAGAAAGCCTGTGCCCACAGGATGAAGGATCTGTTCCAGTAGGCTGAGTAATCTGCACTGGAGCCAGGAAGCAATGCTCAAAATGAAGACTAGTGCTCCTCTGAAAGGAACCACAGCCATCTTCGGCAACAGTGAGGTCCCCAGCTCCTCTGACAAGAACAGCTGAGTTCATAACAGAAAAGCAAGCACAAGCATCTCCAGGAGAACCAACAGCCCCCTGAGAACCAAGAGCCCCCAAGTTCCTTTTTATGTTGTTGGTGACAATCCTCAGATGGGCTTCCCACATCAGCACCATGCTGGATCAGTTCACTTGGGTGTTACTAGTCGACCACCAGTTGTCAATCCACCATAACTTACCTAAATTGAGCCAAGAAGATATACAAAATATAAGCAGATCAATAATAAGCAGTGAAACTGAAGCAATAATTAAAATTCTACCAATGAGAAAATGTCCTGGACCAGATGGAATTATAACTGAATTCTGTCTGCTCTTTATGGAAGAATTAATAGCAATGCTTCTCAAAATTCCATACAATAGAAAGGGAAGGTATCCTCCCAAATTTATTACATTACTTACATGAATTCCTTCAGCATTGTCTTGCTATTGAAAGCATAAGATTGCAAGAAACTGTAGACCATTCATAAACAGAGATACAAAATTCTCAATAAGATCATGACTACCAGATTTCAAAAGCACATCAAGAAGATCATACATCATGACCCAGGCAATTTTACCCTAGTGATGCAAACAGATATAAATCAATAAATGTAAATTTTATGAACATAAAGATACTGAAAAAGACAATAATTCATGATTTTAAAAAACCTCATGGAAAACAAGAAAGAAGGACATTGCCTCAAAATGATAAAGTCATATATGATAAACCCATGGCCAATATCATACTAAGAATGAAAATCACAAAACTCTGAAGAATGAAATTGAAAAAGACTCTAGAAAATGGATAGCACTTGTTTCGGATTTGGAGAATATTTTTAAAATGTCATATTACCAAATGCAATCTACACATTCAATGCAATTCCTAATAAAATAACAAAAATATTTTTCAGAAAACTAGAAAAAGCAATATTGAAATTCATCTGGAATTAGAAAGGAACCATCATAGCCAAAACAAACCCGATGAAAAAGAGCAAAGCTGGAGGTATCACTATATCAGATTTAAAGCTATACTCAAAGTCATGGTTTTAAACTTGGTGCTGGTATAAAAACAAAATATAGAAAAATGATACAGAATATTAAATACAGGGAATAAATACAAACACCTACAATCATCTGATTTTTGGCAAAGAAGCAGAAGACTTGGTTCAATAGAGAACACATTCTTGCAGGTGTGGTGGCACAAGCCTGTAATCCTAGGACTTGGGAGTTTGAAGCAGGAGGATCACTGCGGGCTAGAGGTCAGCTTTGAATACATAGTGAGTGCAAGCACAGCCTGCACTATATAGTGAAAACCTGCCTCAAAAAAGGACACATTTTTTAACAAATGGTTCTGGGTAAACTGTAGATCAACACATGGAAACTTGAAAGTGGATCTTTGTCTCTCATCTTGTAATGAAAAACAAATCAAAGCTTATTAAAAACATAGATATAAAACCAGAAAATTCTGTAAGATAAAAAAAGGGAAACAGTTCAAATGGACAAGCTAAAATTGCCAAAAATTTATGAAGAAAATGTTCAACATCTCTAGCTATCAAAGAAATACAAAGTAAAACTAAATTGAGACTCCATCTCACCCTAGTAAGAATAGCTATTATCAAAATAGAAGAGTGGATACTGGCAAAAATACAGGGAAAAAATTAACCCTCATACATTGTTGGAGGGAATATAAATTAGTAAAACCACTTTGGATATCAATATGGAGATTCTTCAGATAACTAAAGAAATGTGTTTTGACCTAGTTATACTACCTTTGGAGTTACATACAATATGCTATAATAAGACACACATATCCATGTATATAGCGCAAAATTCACAATAGCTAAGCTGCAGAACCATCCAAGATGTCCAGCAACAGATAAATAGATTAAGAAAATGTGGTATATATGTACAATGGAATACTACTTAGCCATAAACAATTAGTTACATCATTTACAGGGAATTGGATGAAACTAGAATCCATCCTGTTAAGTGAAACTTGTCACACTCAGAAAATAAAATATCAAATTATTTCTTTTTTACAAGAAACTTGAAAATACATAAACTAATGAAGAATTAAAGTGTAGAAGAGAAAACAGGAAATCAGAAAGCAGACTTCTAAAGATGGGGGAAGAGATAAACAGAAGAGGGAGGAAATGAAGAGGTGAAGTGGGATTGAAATTAACTAAGATATATTAAGTGCATTTGCCAAATTCTCAAACTAAAAATCACTATCATATAATATCAACATGCACAAATACAATTTAAAAATTAATATGAAATATATATTTGCTATTTATAGTGTACTGTTATGTCTAATGGAGAGGGGGCCTAGGGCTCCCCAGACTCACATTATCTGGCCTTTTGTCTCTTTCTGAAGTAGAAAGAGGAAGAGACAAAGGAGAAGACCAGTGAAAAGCAAAAGTAACTTTATTATAGGTATTGCCAGATGAAATGATGAAGAGCAACCCCAGAGGAGGTGGGGCACCCAGAGCTGGGAAACCCTGAATCTGGGGCTACAGCCCTGTTTTATGGGTGAAGGGTCCTGTCTCCACCCCCATGAAGGTCAACACTTGATTGATTCTATACTGGGCTTGTTAAGGATTTGATCTTGTGGGCTAGGTGAATTTGGGTAGGTATGGCAACCTGCACTAGGGGAGGACAGGGTTACCTGCACTGAGGCAGATCTCAAAAGCATATGCTGTCAGCTCAGCCATTTGCTGAGATGCAGAGGCTATTTCCTTTCTACTTTTTAAAGAGGCCCAATTTCCTAATCAAATCCTACCCAAGGATTCCAACTGTCCCTAGAATATCATAGGCATATTTGGTCACATTTATATTAAATTAAAGAAAATATGACAAGTCATGGTCCATCACCTAGGTGGAATGACTTTCCTTCAAGTTTGTGTGATTGTGGGCACTAATTATATTTACACAAATTGGCTTTGCAGTTAAGTCAACAAATGACTCTTGAAGTGACAATTTTTCTTTGATTTGTAGATTTCTCACCTTTTGGGGGGCTCCCATTTCCAAGCTTGAAAACTGAATTGTTAATATGTCCCTTCTCATGGTATTAGTTTTAACTCAGTGGTAACTTGATTCTTCCCTTCCTGACTGTTAGTAAGTGTAATTGTTTTTATACTTTGACCTTTAAAACCTAGATGAAAGGATCAAATGTGCAAGTGAAAAATAGCCACATCATGGAAAAACAAGTGCTCATTACCTGTGTGACTTTCAGCACATCTCATAATATCCTTAGCCACATCAAAAAGTGAATACCTATCAAGCCTATAAATACAAAACTGCAAGGCTATGTGGGTCAGAAAATTAATTCATTGGAAATAATTTTAACTCATTTTATTCTTTAATCAGTGCTCATGTAATACCTATTACATTCCAGGTTTTTTGCTAGGTTATAAGCATAAAAATATAAACTATATAATACTATGCTTTAAGAAATATAGGATCTAGAAGAGGGAGAAGATTAAATCAATGAAGAGGGGAAATGAAAAGTCATGGGTGCCATTAAAGAAATCTGTATCCAGCAAAATAAAATTCATGTCTAGGATTCACTTACTATGGATAAAATATAAGGCT
The DNA here is from genome assembly GCA_004027595.1 of Dinomys branickii. Lineage (NCBI taxonomy): Eukaryota > Metazoa > Chordata > Mammalia > Rodentia > Dinomyidae > Dinomys > Dinomys branickii. The sequence continues at coordinate 11,889 of PVLD010028905.1, read as the reverse complement.
ATATTCTCAGGGTAAAAATATTAGTAAAACTAATTATGGGTTATTTAACCTACATCTCTGAAAAAGATATCATGATCAATACCACTTAAAGTTAGAGAAACTGAACCATAGAAAGGTAGTGTAGTTTTCTAGGTCAGCCAGAAAAAAGTGGTACAGAAAGGATTTTGACTCAAATATTTGGGCTTTTTAGTATGTGCACTTAATAGTACGATATTTAGCCCCAAGACAGACCTGACATTTAAATGTTTAAGTCTAGAAAAGAGGTATATGCATTCAATGAAAAGGGCAATGTGATAGGCAGAATTCTGAAGGGGTCCTCTCAAGCTTCCTATGCCCTGGAATTGTAGCTAAACACTAACCTAGGTTCAATTGTTAAGTCAGCCATAAGTAAGGTTATTAATCAGCTTATATAGATATATAGGTACTATTCTTGATTATTTGAGTAGCACTTATGAGTCCTTAAAAGTAGAAGAGAGAGCTGAACATCCCATGAAATCCCAGCACTCCAAAGTCGGAGGTAAGAGGATTGCCAGGATTTTGAGGCCATCTTGGGCTACATGGTGAATTCAAGCCCAGCCTGTACTACATAGCAAGACATGTTTCAAAAACAAAAGGGGGTGAGGAAGCAGAACAGGGAGGCAAAAGCCAAATAGAAGAGATTTACAAAGAGTGAGATGATACAGAAGAGTTGGAGAGATTTAACTAAAAAAGACTTAATTTACTGTTGCTGGCTTTGAAAATAAAGGACCAAAGAATGTGAGAGCTACTCAGCCAATGGCCAGTAAGAATATGGAGTATACATGAGATTAAATTAAGACAATTACTGGGATGAGTTTGAAAGGGGTTTCTTCTTTTTATTGAGACAGGGTCTCACTATGTAGTTCAGACTGGCCTTGGACTTACTATGTACCCCAGGCTGGCCTTGAACTTGTAGTGATCCTCCTGCCTCAGCCTTGTGAGTGCTAGGGTAGATCCTTAAGAGCATGAAGAGACCAGGTCACGCAATATCCTGATTTTGGCCTGTGAATCTAAATTTTTTAAAAAGCCGCAAAACTATACTTTGCCCAGCTTTCCGGACTATAGAAAATTTGAATTAATGAATTGTACTTTTTGAAAATGGTATTTTCTAATATTATAGTAATTTCCTATAGCAGGAAAACTGGCATGAATTCTTTTAAGTTTTCCATGAGTAAGACAAAAAGAAAGAATGAACATTTTCCCCTAGAGTTTAAAGAGGGAATAGCTAAACATACAAGATCCCTCTGAATCTCGAACTAATTTATAAATTAATGGAAGTCAGGGTGTGGGCAGACTGCACTTTCTGAAAAATACATTCTAGATTCAAAATTTGATTGATGCAACTATATTCAATTTGAAAAAATGTGACATAGGGATACCTTTATGTTTTGTTAGGTTATGGAATCAGAATTTCACAGCAAATGAAATCTTAAAGTTTGTCTCATTTATCCACAGACCAGATTCTTCAATTCTTACAGCAATTCTATTTGTTCATACATTCTTTCTTATTCATTCGATGAATAATAATTACTGTTATCACAATGTGCCAGGCTCTGTGGATATTTAAGTACTCCCCAACCTGATAGTATAGTTTTTCATGTAAGACACTGTCATGTTGAAAGAGTCATCAAAGTTAAAATCCCTGGGATAAGAATTTCTTAATATGAACACATAAAATTCTGTTGCCCTCCATGTACACATCAATAATCTAGAATATAATAGGCACTATGTGAGCATTGGTTAAAGAATAAAATGAGTTAAAATTATTTCCAGTGATTAATTTTCTGGCACTCATAGCCTTGCAGTTTTATATTTATAGGCCTAACAGGTATTCACTTTTTTGATGTGGCCAGGGAAATTATGAGATGGGCTGAAAGTCACAGATGTCATGGGCACTTGTTTTTCCATGATGTGGCTATTTTTCCTTTATACATTTTATCCTTTCAATTAGATTTTAAAGATCAAAATACTTTTAGGGGCCAAGGAGCTAATATTAATGACTGAAGGGCACATCTTGAAGGGAAAATTTAGGCAGACAAAAGAGAACATCTCATGAAAAGAGATGACCAGTACCTATGTACAGCCAATTGTTGCCATGCAGGAACTTGAGGCCACTGCTGACCAAAAAGCATGGCAGAGTCAATACTGTGGGCTCTGTCAGGATGCATTGTCTGTCCTCTTCTGTAATAGCCATTCTACCTCGTATGAGATGATGTCTCATGGGTATTGACTTGTATTTCTCTGACAGCTAATTATGTTGAGCAATTTCACATAAATTTGTTATCACTTGTATTTATTCTTTTGAGAAGTATCTATTCATATCCCTTACGCATTTGTTGAGTTATCTGGGTTTTTTTCTGATTGTTGTTTAAAAATTTCTTATACATCCTAAATATTAATCTTTTGTGAGATGACTAGCTTGAAGTTTTTTCATACTCTGCAAGATGTTTCCTCATTCTCTTAATTGGGTCCTTTGCTTTGAAGAAGTTTCTTGTTTTGATATAATCTTAAGCTATCTGTTTCTACCCCTTGTCCTGTATTTTGGTTAATCCAAACAAATCATTGCCTCTGTCAGTGTTTTGAATGTGTATCCTATTTTGTTGTAGTAGCTTCATATTTTCAAGTCTCACACTAAAGTCTTTGATCCACTCACAGTATATTTTCATATAGGGTGAGAAATCAGGAAAAAGTTTCATTTTTCTGCATATGGATATCAAGTTTCCCCAGCAACTTTTATTACACAGGTTTTCCTTTCTCCAGTGTATGCATTGGGCCTTTTATGAAGAATAAATTGATTATAAATTCATGAGGTTATTTCTGAGAACTATTCATTTCCATTGGTTTATAGGTCTACTTTTATGAAAATACTCTACTATTTTATTTATCATAAATTTGTAGTATATTTTGAAGTTAGATAATATTAATCACCCCTGCTCTGTTCTTTCCTAAGATTGCTTTGGCCATTCTGGGTCTCTTGTTCCATATAAAATTTAGAAGCTTTTATTTCTGTATAAAAGGATATTGGGATTTTGATGAGCACAGTTGATCAGTTGATTACTCTGCATAATATGAACATTTTAGCAATATTCACATGTAATCTATAAATATGAGAGTTATTTCCATCCTTTTGTGTCTTCTTCAATATCTTCACTGATTTGTAATTTTCATTATAAAGTTTTTTCATTCCTTAGTTTCATGTTTTTCTAGGTATTTTTTGTGGGCATTATGAAAAGGATTTTTTTTTAGTTCCTTTCTTAGCAAATTTATTATTGATGTATGTATTTAAAAGCTACTGATTTTGCATGTTGGTTTTGTGCTCTGTTACTTTACTAAATTAATTTACCAACCATAACCGTGTTTCCCTAGAGTCTAGGTTTCCTGATATACAGAATCATATAATCTACAAACAGGAACAGGACTTCTGTGCTTCTTATTTGTGTGCCTTTTATTTCTTTCACGCAATTGTTCTGGCTAAGACATCTATTACTATATTGACTAAGAGTGCTGAGAGTGAATGTTATTTACTTTTTGTAGATATTAAAGGAAAGCTTTCATTTTTCCTCCATTCAGTATTATTCTGGCTGTGTGTTGTAATAGCATTTATTGTGTGTAGGAGAATGTGGAGAAAAGACAATGCATACAGTGTTGGCAGGAATATAAATTAATTCAGCCTGTATGGAGAAAATAAAAAATTTCTCCCAAACCTGAAACTACATTTGCAGTATGATTCAATAATCTCATTACTGGTTATATATTCCCAAAGGAAATGATACCAAATGATAAAAAAGACTACTATAATCCCATATTTATTGTTACACCATTTACCATAGGTAAAATATAGAAAAACTTTAAATGCCCATCAGTGAATTAATGCATGAAGAAAATGTGGTGTGTGTGTGTATATATATATATATATATATATGATGGAATATTATATTGCCATGAGAAATTAAATACTACATGTTGAAACAAAATGTATGGACCTGGAGGGCATTTTCTCAAGTTGAATAAATAAGACCAAGACAAACACTGGGTATTCTCTCTCATATGTGGATACTAAAGAAAAGGTCAATCGACATGTGGGATAGTGATTCCTAGAGGTTGAGAAGGAGGGTGAGAGGGGATGAAGACAGAACATGTTTGTATAGCAGATACCAAAACATTGTTACAGTAAAGTAGTCTACAGCACAGTGGAATAACTACTATTCACAATAACCTATATTTTATAAATAATTAGAATAGAGGAGCTTCAAATCTCCAAATAGAAAGTGGTAATAAGGAGACTGAAACACTAACTATTCTGATTTAATAAGTGTATATTGTATGCATGAATTGAAATACCATAATGTGCCTCATGAATATGTACAATTGTTTTTTTGTTAATTAAATATCTAAAATTTGTCTAAGGATATGGAAATCTTAACTGCCCAAATTTGAACATTACACACTGTATGTGTACATATAATCATCATACTGTACCTCATACATTTTGACATTCAAATTATTAATGAATTGAAGAAGGAATGTTGGTTCTGAGCTAGATTCTCTGAATTTGTTACCTCAGTCATTTATTAAACGTGTGATACTATCAACTGCCTCTCTTTCAGTTTCCTCCATTCTAAAATAATAGTAATGATATATGTAAGTAACTATGTATGCATATGCAGCATATCTAACATAATTGTACTGCTGACTTAGGTCACTTTATTGTAAGGAACAGTTGATGATTAATTGTTTGATCAATTTTGCATGTCTATAGCTGTGTTCTTGAATATACACTTCGAAGTTATCAATGTGTAATGCAACAACCATTGCAGATTCCCTGTCACCTTGTCTGTAACTCAGCTTTGATGGTACTATTCTTATGCTACTTTGTGTGTGTTTCTTAATATGTTTTTGTTCTTTTACTTTTAAAATAATAAAAAGAAATAAAATAATAGTAATGATGATAGTATCCACACAGAACTTGTATGATGTTTAAATGCGATAGCTTGTATTAGAGAACTTGGAAAAGCAGCATAAGAAATGTCAAGCATATTATATCCATAATTTTGGACAGAAGTAAGAAACCTATGTTTTATCAAGACACTTGCCAATTTAAAAATGTTTATAAGTACCAATTTTTACCATATATGTGCAGGCCTCAATACATGTCAGATTCATGCCCCTTAAGATTTCACTTTGCATATCATGGCACTTAGATTTCTTTTTAATTTGGATAGCTATCTTAGGATTTAAAAAAATATTTTATTAACATGTTTGCAGTACATAATGATTACATTCACCATGGGAAGTTGGAACATGTATATCACATATTTCATTTCTGTCTTATTTTTCATCCCCTTTACCTACTCTTCTTCCAGGTTATCCTAGGATATGAGGTCACTCTGAGCTGAATATTTTTCAATCTCTTTCCCGCCATATCTTTTCTTCTCATAGATGCAACCCGTTTCTCTTTTCCAACAACAACCTCCTATATACTGCCCTTTGATTATTATATCTCCCATTTCCATCTCCAACAGTCAGTTCCTCTTGTATATATACATAGCATCAAGATACTACACTTGCATAACCAACAAGACCTTGGAAGAGGGAATTATTTCTGATCAGACCCCCAAATGAAGTGTTACTAATTTATTAATTTCAATGAAATGACTCAAGGCCGTACTTGTTTACTTCATTGACGTCCACCTGAGCAGCACTGTAAGAGACTATGATAAGTTTTGTTTCCACAGCACCCACCTCAACAAATAGAAAGTGAGATTGATCAATCACAGAAGTAATAACGGAAAACACTGGAAAAGATACAGAGCTTCACCATACAAGATGGTAGGAATTCAACAATGGCTCTTATACTGCATATTGTTATCTTCAACTCAGTCTTTCTGATGACCAGGTATGAGCATGCTAAATAGGTCAGGGAAAAAGAAAATTTTAAGCATTAACTGTTCCTTTCAATAAAACACAGACATCAGCAATACACCTATCCAAGCTGTCTTTGTATGTACATGTAAATTTTGTTTTTCATTTTGAAGAGATAAGAAAAAATAACAAAACACATACATAATCAAAACAGCATAGAAAAAATAAGAATGATACAGAATTTCAAAACAAGGTAATAGGATATGAGCAATGGTTGTTATATTACATAATGCTAACTTCAAAGTGGTTGCAGAGATAACCAGATACAGGTGTGTAATACTGATCGAACAGTTACACGTTAACTGTTCATTTCAATAAACTATGAGATATCCGTAGTACAATTTTCTTAGCTATCCTGTGTATACATATACATTTTTTTTCTCTTCCTTCTTCCTTTTTCCTCTCCCCTCCTTCATTCCAGTTGCTCCTACCTATTTCAGCAATTTCTTTCCCTTTCACAATATCTATTGTATCCCTCAGATTTTATTTACTCTTTCAGATTCTTATAGTAGGGAGGTAATATGATCTTTAAACATGTGGGTCTGATTTATTTTATCTTGGGGATGGAGACTTTTTTAAATCAACCACCTTGAGGGACAAACATAAAGGCCTCTTTTTTGTGCCAAATGTAATAGAGAGAGAGAAAATGGCTCTGTTCCCTGTGAGGCTTTATTCCCTGTGAGGCTCTGTTCCCTAGGAATCTCTATTTCCTGTGAGGAGGAATAGCCTTTTTCATCTCTCTAGGTCAGCAATCCAGCACCTTAGTTACTGTGGACCTGTAGCTACCACAATCAGAGGCCATCCACACTTGCATCTAAACTCCCTTTAAAATCTGTTCCTATTGATGTTAATATGTTTGTGGTCTTTTTAAAAAATCTCTTTCTAATATGACCTTCAGAGCATTCTGAGGAGCTTGTTTGGTAGCCAAAAATTTCATTAGTTGTCATGGAAGTATTTTATTTCCCCAGTCATTTTCAAAGACAGTTTTGTAGGGTTCACCAGTCTAAATTGAAGATTGTTTTCCTTTGGGGCTTGAAATACTTGCTCCCAGCTCTTCTTAATTTGAGGTTCTGTGTTGAGAAGTATGCTGTGATTCTGATTGGCTTTTCTTTAGCTGGTTTTTTTTTCTCTAGCTGATTTTATTATTTTGTTCTTGTGCTCAATTTCTGGGATCTTGATTAGTATATGTCTTAGTGTAGATTTATTTTGGTCATGGCTATTTGGGGTTATATATGCTTCATTTATTTGTATGTCAAATACTTTAACAGTGTTAAGTTTTATTCCATTACTTCTGTTAAGAAGTTTTTGCTTTTTTTATTTTGTGCTTTCTCATTTATTCCAATAAATCTTGTGTTGTTCTTTTTGGATTCCTCTTGTAACTATTGGATTGATTTTTCATGGTGTCTTGTGATTTTTAAGGTATCTTTCTTATCTGGGTGTGGTGGCACACATCTGTAATCCCAGCACTTGGGAGGCTGAGGCAGAAGGATCATTGCAAGTTTGAGACCAGCCTGGGCTACAAAGTGAGCTCATGGCCCATCTGAACTGCATAGCAAGACCGTATCCCAAACACACACACACACACACACACACACACACACACACACACACGATATCTTTCTTTTCCTGGTCACTTGCCTTATTTCTGTCTTCTAAATCTGCCTTCATTCAATCTGCTGCACATAATTTAAAAGGAGTTTCTAATCTCCTACATTTCTGTTTGGATCTGTTTCCTTGATTCCATTTCTTACCTATGTTTGGCATTCATTATTTCCATCATTTTCCTGAACACCTCTATTGGTTTATCTGCTTGTCTGTTTTAATGTGATTCATTTTGATAGTCACTTCTTTTTGCACCTTATAGATTGTTTTTCTCTGGCCTCTTTCATTTGTTTTTCTCACTTCTGCTGCTATCATTTCAGAATGTTCCATTTGTTGATTTCTGATTTCCTCTATCTCTTTGTGCTCTGGACTTGTTCTGAATGGGCCGGGCATTTGGAATTGCATTTTGCTTCTTTGTGTTGTCATTTTCTATCTTCTATTTTATTTTGTTTTCCATGTTGATGCTTTTAGATATTTTATGCTAAATAGCCTTATCACTTGTGTAGAGCATTTCCTAGGAGGTGTCTGTTCCTCTGGATGTCTTCTAGATATATATGTTCTCTGTTTTTATGTCTAACCCTATAGCATATATTTCTAATATGTTGAGACTCAGTAGATGTTATCTATTTTATTCAAGGCCTATTAATTTGGTACTGAACTATGGTAATGGTTATGGTCCCTTACAGTCCAGCCCCCCTTCCTGGGTTGAAGAAGGGAGGGAAGAGCCAAACTCTTACCATTCTCACCAGTTGTGTCTTTCCAGGTTGCTGAAAGAAAGGAGGAGCACCAACTCAGGATCCTCTTACCAGCTGTACCATACTGTTCTCACAAACCATTACATCATGGGATGATAGAGTAAGGGAAGAGTGCAAACTCATACTCCTCTCATCAGCCATGCTATCCTGGAACAATGGATAAAGAAGGAGCACAAACACAGACTTCTCCCACTACTTGCACTGTCCAGGGACAATGAAGAAAATAACTTGCAACCAAGATTTCTGTACTTTGAAAAACTATTTTTCAAAATCAGTGGAGCAATATGTCCATAACAAAGAATGACTGAAGAAATTCATGACTATCAAACCTAGAATATATCTCAAATGTTTTTAGAAAGAAATGAAGACTACAATCTGAAAAACACCAACAGAATGAGTACAGAAAGCGAGACAAGCAATAAAAATAGGGGAAAGACAGGGAAACAACAACAGAAAAATAAAATGATAAGGATATGTTAATACATATCAGTTTTAATCTTCAATGTAAGTTGTCTCATTTCACCAATCAAAAGAAATAGACTGGCAGACTGGATCAATAAATAAGATCCAACAATATCTGCATACAATTAACATATGTAACTTAAAAAGAAAATCATAGACTACGTGGAAAAAGCAGGTGTACCTATTATAATTGTAGAAAAAATGAACTTCAAACCAAGACTGAAGAAAAGGACAGGAGGTCCCTACACAGTTATTAAGGCAAAACTGTAAGATGAAGAGATAACAATCATAAATATACATGCACCAAATAAAACATTTGTAAATGAGCATGAAAAATCAAATGGATGTTAACACAATTTTAATAGGGAATATTAATACCCAACTGCTAAAAATAGATCAACCAGACAAAAATTCAACAAAGAATTATCAGAACAGAAACAAATTTGTGAACAAACAGACTTAGATGTCTAAAGATGGTTCCATGTAACAACATCAGATTACATATTTTACCCAGATAGGCATGTTATTCCAAAAATAAACTACATACTAGTGCACAAAATAAGCTTAAGTAAATGAAAAGAAATTAAAATTATATCATTTATATTATGTGATGAAAGGAAACTGTCACATAATTTTCAAGTAAATTGAAAAGCAATGGCAAAAGAAATGACAAAAACTCCATAAATACATGGAAATTAATATTGCCATACTGACTAACAAATGGGACATAGATGAATTACAAAAGAAATTGAAGAGTATCTACAATAAACTGATATTGCTGATATAACATACTGGAATGTATGGGAAGCAGTAACAGCAGTCCTAGAAGGGAGTATTATAGTGGTGCAGTCTCACATCAGAAAAACAGAAGGAATGCAAATAATCAACCTAATATTGACTGAAACTTTTACAAAAAGAAAAACAAGACAAGCACAAACATTATACAAGGGAGGAATTACAAAGACCAGACCAGAAATTAATCAAATTGAGACTAAGGAAATAATGCAAAGTATCAATGAGTTGAAGAGTTGATTCTTTGAAAAACTACATAAAATTGATAAACCCTTACTTAGGAAACCTTATAAAAAAGAGGAAAAAAAGGACACAAATTCATGTAATTAGAAATAAAAGGACAAAATCACAATAGGTCTTGTAGAAATGCAATAAGTCCTTGATATCTACCTCAAGAACCTTTACTCTAATAAGTTGGAGAACATAGAACAAATGGACAGATTCCTAGATACATATGTATTACCAAACTTAAATCAAGAAAATACAAACATGCTAAATAACTCAATATTAGACAATGAAATAAAAAATGTGATTTAAACTTATCAACAAAGAAAAATGCAAGTCCTGATAGACTCGCTGCTGAATTCTACAAGAAATTTAGGGAAGATATAGTGCCATTACACTTCAACCACTTTAATGAAATTGAAAGGGAAACAACATATCCCCAAAATCATTCCTGCAAACAAGCATTATTTTGATACCAACCAGATAAGGACACAACCAAAAAACAAGATCTGTAGGCCAATCATCCTGGTGTACGTAGTCACAAAAATCATCAATAAGATAATTTCAAACTGAATGCAGCAAATCAGTGAGAAGATGATTCACCATAACCAAGTAGGATTCATGCTACAGATGCAAGGACAATTTAAGATATGCAAATCAATAAATGTATTACATCATATCAAAAGAGCCAAAGACAAAAATCACATGATCATCTGAATAGAAGCATAAAAAGCTTTTGACAAAGATTAAGACACATTTATGATATTCTACAGAAAATTGGAGTAGATGGTCTTTATCTCAATCTGACAAAAGTCATCAGTGCAATCTGTAAGCCAACATCATACTAAATGGTCAAAACTTGGAAGCTTTCACTCTAAAATCAGGGACAAGATAAGGATGTCCACTATTACAATTTTATTTAATATAGTTCTGGAAATATTAGCCAGAGCAATTAGACAAGAGAAAGAAATAAAATGAATAAGGACAGGAAAGAAGCAAGTCTTATTATCATTATTTGCAGAAGACATGATGCTCTACACTGAAGACCCAAAAAACTTCATGAAAAGACTTGTAGATTTAATAAGCAAATTTATCAATGTAGCTGGATATAATATTAGCACTCAAAAATCAATAGTATTTCTCTACACAAACCACAGATTCATGGAGAGAGAAATTAGAGGAATCCCACTATTCATAATAGCATCCAAACAAATGAGATACTTAGGAATCAATCTAACAAAAGAAGTAAAAGATCTGTGCTATGAAAAGTACAGTTCTCTGAAAAAGCAGATCAAAGAGGATATCAGAAAATGGAAACATATCCCTTGCTCATGGACAGGAAAAACCAGCACAGTGAAAATTCACATACTTCCACAATCCTTATACAGATTATTGCAATCTGTATCAAAACACAATTTGAATATCTCACAGAATTAGGGAAACATTCCTAAAATTCATTTGGAAACAGAAGAGACCTAGATTAGCACACACAATGCTGGGCAATAAAGGTAAGTTAGGGGGTATCACAATCTCTGACTTCAAATTATACTACTAAACTACTGTGATGAAATACTACAGTATTAGCAAAGAAAAACCAGACCCAAGGATCAGTGCAACAGATTAGAACGTGCAAACACAACTAAAACCACACAACCACCTTGTGTTTAACAAAAAGGTCAAACATATTCAGTGGAAGAAAGACAGCCTCGTCCATAAATGGTACAGGAAAAACTAGCTTTCCACATGCCAAAGACTAAAACTAGACCCATATTTATCTCAGTGCGCTAAACAAAAATCAAAGTGGATTAAAGATCTAAATATTAAAACAGAAACATCAAAGTTCCTGGAAAATAAAATAATTAGAAATCTTGAAAACAAAGGTGTTGTCAGAGTTAATCAATAAAACCCAAACTGCCTTTCTAGCAATGTGTCCATTTCTTCTGTATTTTCTATCCTATGGGAATACAGATTTTCAAAGTAGGTATTAATGATCTTTTGTATTTCTTTTGGATCTGTAGTGACTTCCTCTTTTTCATTCCTTATTGCATGAATTTGAGATCTTTCCCTTCTTTTTTTGATAAGGTTGGCTAGGGGTTTATCAATTTTATTTACT
>PVLD010028904.1:0-13375 GCA_004027595.1 Dinomys branickii | reverse complement strand
ATTTAAAAAAAAAAAAAAAAAAATGACACCTTGCTGCTGGGAGATCTTCTAGGCTGAACTCCCCTGAGGCAAGTCGACATAAATCTGATTACCCTTTGTTGCTCTACCCAGGGTGATCTCACATGAGCAAATCAGGTACCGCCAACAAGTGGTCCTGCAGCATTGCCAGGGTCTGGAAAACTCATGCATTAACACTACTAGAACCTGCCACTTATGCAGTTCATGTTACAGCTACTGGATCAGTGCCTCTCCTCTTGTGCTGGTCAGCCACTGTCAGCTCATGCTCCAGAACTTATCTCACACATCCTTGAGCTTATATTGTCCTCTTTACCAGAGAAGTTCAGCACTCAGTACACTTGGGCAGCAGCTGCACTGTCTGCTCCTCCAGAAGATAATACTGCTTTATGAGCTGCCAGTGGCCTACAGAGCCTTGGCAATAGAGGCCACATAGAAGGCGTAGGGTATCTGTGTAGCAAGCCCTGGAAGGTGCACAAGGAGGGCTCGCTGGTCAATCCCACCTTGCTTAGTATCTGCTCTTCAGTCTTGCCAAATAGGGCTTTGTTCTGGATGGCCGCAATGGCCTCCGGGTATAGCTGCCTCATGGCCTAGCAGGCTACCTTGAACATAACAGGATCCTAGAGCCCAGCACACTGACATTCCTAGACTTCTCAAAGTGTAAAGTGACACCTGAACTTCACATCCTGGTGGACAATGTCAGATTACTGGTCTGCAAGGCACGGATGAATACAGTAGGAGGTGATATGCATGCTTCCAGCAACCCAAATCACCAGAAGTGGATGTTTGCTCACAAACTTAGTGAGTCCTGGGGATGGGGCAGAGCTGGGTGGCACAAGAATGCTAGGGCCTTGGGTATCTTCCTCTTCTTGCTGAACGTTGCCCTGGTTCCACCCTGCTGGCCCTTTGCTCAGCTAGAGGACCTTGCCAGACTGCGTTCCACCAGCTCATTAACAAACTTCTTCCTCTTTATGAACTTGGAGGAGGTTTTCTGTTTAGAACGTTATGCGAGGCGGCTTCTGCTCTGCCAATGACTCCTCCTCATAATCTGAGACGCAGCAGTGCCTGATGTCATCAGGAATGAATCCAGCAGCCATTGAGGACTTCTGTCCATCCTCTTATAGTCCCAAAGCCACTGATTCCAAACCACAGGGCTAAGAGAACAGGCCCCTCAGGTTCATCCAAGGATTCTGACCAAGGGAGCATAGACGCTTAGAGGGGATTCACCCCTAAGCTGCCAACTCCAACAGTTTCTCTGCAACAGCAGCAGCAGCTACAGGGCCAAAACTGGTTTTCATGAAGTATATCTACTTTCAAGTCACAAACTGGAGCTAGGCCTAGTTTTCTTTATTTTCACATGATCTTTTTCCCTAAGAGAAATATCTTTAGATTTCTAAAATAAATTGTCCAGATTAAAGGATTTCTATTTAGGAGGTTAAAAGTTGACAGTTTAATAGATTGCAAACTGTATTGAAATCTAGACATATTATTATTGAAGTTCTTAACATACTTTAAGCTCCTAGTAGAGAAACTACTGACCAAGTGTGGCACTAGTTTGATGTGAGTTGATAAAATCTTCTCAGTGAGGTCACTGGAGCTTTTAACCTGCAATTTTTTCCAGTCCCTTGATTTCTTCAACTTTTATGATGACTTAAGAAACAGCATTCTGTGGTTAAGCCAAATCTTCAATTTGACATGACCCTGTTAAATTGTACAAACTCTTCTCTGAGGGTACATCTGCTTGTACATGTCTGAATAATATCAACCCCGCATGTTTGATGGTTTTGTAGCTTGAAAGAGCTCACTACACGACAAGTTTGTTTCACACAAAATAAAAGCAAAGTGGATTCACTGAACTGTACGTGAATATACAAGCCTGGAACAAAACAATGCTGAGTCACTGTGGAGCTCACCAACCGGGTCTGCTCCCCTCTGGGGCTGATGACAAAACATATCAAGATGTTTTTTGAAGGTGACAAGTCCAAGTTCTGGTGTTTTCTGAGGAAGGTATGTAGGTGTTGAACTTAGCTGAAAAGAGCCAGGACTAAGTTTTTAACCCTAACATTTCCAACATCTACATCACTTGGACTGGCCAAGCCTGAGCCTGCAAACCTCTAACTTAGTCTAGTTTTCCTGTGATGAAAGTATCACGTGTTATTAGCTTCACACTGTGTGGATGCTGACGACATGTGGTGGTAATCTGGGACTCTGGGTGTTCCAAATCAATGTGTATGTATGCGCACATGGGCTTTATTTTGTTTTCACAGAAAGGAATTTTATTTTTTAACCTTTTTAATGAGGTTCATATTCAGGGGCCAAAGTTGCACTGCTAGCAACCTGTTGTTTTTTTTTTTTGGACTGGGAATTGAACTCACCACCTCATGCTTGCCAGGCAGGCACTGTGCCTCTGAGCTATAACCCTGGCCCATGAACTATCTTAATATTTTGTTGCCTTCCTGTCTGGATAAATTTTGCAAGCCCAAATTATGTATCAACAAACAGCTGAGTAGCTCATACAATACATGCACAGCGCTCTAAAGAGTTAGCAGGATGTGAGCTAAGGTGCAGTCCAGCCTACAGCACTTGTTTATCACCCACAAGACCCTAAGATCCATCCCCATCACCACACACACACAAACACACACACATACTCACACACAATAGAGATGGTGGCACATGAACTGTCCTATTATCTATTACACGCTGCACAATGAAAGGTTAACAGATGACATCCTTCTGATCTACTTAAATTACCCAATCTTTTTACCATAGATATTCTACATATTCTAAGCTTGTGATGCCTTAATTTTATTGATTACTATGCAATAAAATATGTATTTGAAAATATTTTTAAAACTTCTAAGACACACTAAGTGGAAAATGCATGGTACAGAAGCATGTATGTCTTGGTTACTTTTTTCTCATTGCTGAGACAAAATATCCAACACCCAAAATGAAGGAAGGAAAGGTTTACTTAGTTTACAGTTTGTGGAGGCTTCAGTCCTTGGCTGGTTCTGAGGCAGAGTCAGAGGGCTAAAGTTCATGGCAGCAGAAGATAGCAAAGCAGCAAGAGCTACAAAGGAGGAATGGCAGCGAGCAGCCTCTTTCTACCTCCCTTACATTGTAAATAGTCTACCCCCACTCAGGGGGCCTGTAGCTCTCACAGTCTCCATGCCTTCCTCTTCCACAGGCTCAGGATGTGTACAAAGTAAGCACCTGGCTTCCTGCTGAGTCACTCAGCCAAGCCTCTACACTCCCCAAGTTGACACAATGTATCAATGATAACAATATATTTATTTGATATCTTTGAAAAAGAGAGGGAGAAAGAAAGATTCCTAGTTTTACTTGTATTTACATGAAGAATCTCAAGAAAGATGAACAAGAAATGAGTAACAGTGGTTAACAGAGTGGAAAACGAGGATGATGACACTTCATATATTTCAATGTATATTATTTTTGAACCCTATCACATTACATATTCAAAAAATTAAATTAAAATTAAAATATAAGAGGAATTTCTATGTGCTAAGCATTGTTCCAGATATTAAGAATAGAGCAGTAAGCAAAACTGACCTAAAAATTTATGCTATCGTAGAGCTTACATTCTAGAGGAAAGAAACATGTATCAACCAAATAACTAAACATATATAGTAAGCCAGGTAATTTTTAAGTACTTAAAGAAAAATAAAGCACAGAAGAAAGGAGAACAGCCACAATTTGTAAAAGGATTCCTCTGTAGTCAGAGAGTTTCTTTGAGAAAAACCGGGGACAAAGACCCACAGGAAGGTGGAAGAGCTAGCTGTGAAAAGTGCTCAGGGCACATAGAAACAGCAAGGTCAGGGGCCCCCAAGTTAAGGAAACTGCTATGTCAGTGTGGCTAGAACAGACAAAGGTGAAAGAGGAATAGAAGTTAAATTCTAAAAGGCAGCAGAGGGTCAGCTTAGCAGTCTTTTAGGAAACTCAGGACTTTGGCTTTTACTCTGAATGAGAGAGAAAGCCACTTTCATTTTAACAGGATCTTGCTGTATCATGTACAGGTACAAACTTCCTACAGTGAATGTTACCGTTATGTATATCTAAAATGTACCCATTAAAAAAAAAAATAGGATCTTGCCTGAGACTAGACTGGAGGCAGGCTCGGGGGAGGGCCTGGGTAGACAAACCTGTTTGAGGAGTATTTCAACAATCCAGGCAAAAGATAATAGTGGTTTGGCCAAATTACAAATATATTTTTACAATAATAGACAAAAGTTACTTGAAGATTTGATGTGGAATATCAAAAAAAAGAGGACAATCTAGGATGATTTCAAGGGTTTTGTCCAAAGAAACACAACTGTCATTTTCTGATCAAAGAAACAACACAGGAGCTGGGTCGGAGGTAGAACAGCAGAAGCTCAGTTTTGAATATATCAAGTTTAAGTTACGTACTAAACTCAAAGGGGGATGTAGAATAAGCAACTGGATGTAGGAATGTCAGTTCGGAGGAAGGGTCAATAAATGATATTTAAATGTGAGACTTAGGAAATCACCAGACTGAATTATATAGAGTTCTATAGAGAATGTATCACTCTGATACATTCAACCTAGTTGGTGCATCAGGAGAGGATGTGGGGCTGAGGTTATGGCTTAGTAGCAGAGTGCTCTTTTAGTGTGTTCACGGTCCTGCGCTAGATCCCCAGCACAGAAGAAGAGACGGAAGATAAAGGGAGGGAAGAGAAGGAAGGAAGAGAGGGATAGGAAGGGGATATGAGGAGAGGGGGAGTGGGTAAGAGAGGAGAACGAAGGAAGGAGGAGGGAGGGAATGGGAGGGGGTTGATCTTATAAAAATTCCAAGTTTAAGAGGGAACCGGAATTAGAACCTAGTTACCTGTTCTTTAACAGACTTTGTTCTCTGGGGATGTAATAACTGATATTTGATGTGAACTACCTTCAATGTAGGCAATCTCCTAAGAGCACCGATAATTTCACACGTAAACTCTTGGGATTTGTTTTCAGTTCAGCTAAAATAAAAGAACAGCTTAGAAGCCAGCATTATGGATACTCTTCCAATTAAAAAAAATTCTCTGTAAAACTAAGAAATTACACTACTATACAGGTGGTAATAGGAGATTCAGTGAGCAGAACCAACTGACCTTTTATCATGGTCATTTTATACCAAGGGCCACAGAATGATGATGAAATATTCATGTTCGTCATGACAAGTCCAAGAAGCTATGGTGACATTAACTGGGATTACTGACAGAAAGGTTTCCCAGTTTTTCTTACGAGACTTAAAAGTTACAAAGCCCAAAATTCATGAATAGATTTAATACCACGATGACATTTTGGAACAGAAGGAAGTCTAAAGAAATTCTCAGTTTTCTCACATTAATAACAAATGAACCAAAGCTCCCAAGAGGGATGAACTGCCCTGTAAGAGGCAGGCTTCTGAGAGAGTGAGTGAAGAGTGGCAAGCGGGTGAGCGGGTGTACATCACTACCAGATCCTGGAATTTCTGTGGTCTGTCACCACCTCTTCCCTAACTGTGTTAATGATCATTTCATTGAACCAATTTGAAGAAATAGTCTATGATAACTTCTAAGTTCAAAGTGTAAATTGTGTCAGATAAGACAAAAAACCAAAAGAAACAGTATTTTGCTTTCATCTTTGCCAACTAGACCCACAACTACTCTCTTTTTAGAAGTTATTACAACTCACATTACAGTTCTCGAATTCCTAAAATAATGCCAAGTACTATTTACTACTATCCGAGACAACACTGGGGCAAGGACACAGTTTAATTAAGAAAATCAAGGACTCATAGAGAAACCCCTCAAAGATTTAAAATAATCTGGCACTGTCCTATGCTGTTAGTGATATAACCATGGTGTTAGGGAGCAATAGACTCAAAGTTCTTAAGGACTCTAAAAGCACTTCTGCCCTTAAACTATATAGTAACCAAACTGTTGTATTTTCCTTCTGGACACATAGGAAGACTACATTTCCCAGTCTCCTCTTCATCTAAAAAGGATAACAGCACTAATTCACAGCCAATGGAATGTGACAGAATTGGATCATTTCTGTCCAATGTTTAAGTGGACCGTTTCCACTTAAAAGTCTTCAGAAGGTTGGGCATGGTGGCACACGCCTGTAGTACCAGCACTTGGGAATCTGAGGCAGGAGGATTGTGAGTTCGAGACCAGCCTGGGCTACAAAGTGGGCTCAAGGCCTGAACTGCACAGCGAGACCTTGTCTCAAAAAGATTAAAAAAAAAAAAAGTTTTCCAAATAATCCCTCTTCTCTTGCTATGCCCTATAGCAGAACCCCAAAATAGAAAAGACCTGGACACCTGAGTCACTACTCAGAGGAGAATCACCAAAGTAGTACCCAATAAAGGACGAGACTTAGCCTGAGAAGTTTACGCTAAAGTATGAGACTTGTGGCACCTGGTATAGCAGTTAGCACTAATCATTTAGATTTACAAAACTGTTTTAAACTCTATAATGGTTAGAGTGAAAAATAAGTCAAATAAAATTACATTAAAAAAATTACATAAAGGTGGCAGAATTTTGGATCCTTTGTATTTAAAATTATTTTAAAACTAGTGACTGTGGGGGAGGTTATACTCTGTACACTTCTTGATTGCTTTTTTGGTATCTGCATATACTGACAGCAAAAATAAAAAAGGTTAATGTTGTTAAACAACTACTGCCTTAGGGCTAGGGATGTGGCTCAGTGGTAAGGCCCTTTTCCTAACATATGCAAGGCTCTGGATTTGATCCTCAGCAATACATGAAAAAAATTAAAGAAATATAAAATAATTAACAATGACTGTTTTAATAAAAGTGCTTTAATAATTTAAACTAAAACTAAATGTCACTTCAGTTTTTCCTCCCTGCCACAGGACAACACTCAAACATGTCCCTAGCATCTCTTATTAAAATAATGTTATAGTTCTTTAATCACATCTTATCAGCCATTATCATATTATCTCTGTTGATAAGAAATCTTCAAAAAAAGAAAAAAAGAAAAAAAAAGAAATCTTCCATCTCCACTTTACAAAGGAAGGCTCAAAAAAACCATGACTTTATCCACAGTCACAGGGCCAGGAGCTCGCTCTGAGTAGCTGGTAAGTACTCATAGAGCTGGTAAGGAGCTCAGCTAGAACTGCTGTCAATGTATTTTTCAATTCTAATCCAGTGTTTCCATCATTTCACCATGCGTTCTTGCTTATAATACCATCCCATGTAAGTCAACAGACTATACACTTTGCCTTTCATCCAATAGCTGCCAAAGATGATTGTGGTTCTGAATCAAATATTTGGGTCTACCCTTAAAATGATCACTCATGGAAGAATCCACAGTACAGTGTATAAAACCGAATTAGAAGAAATCATGTCATCCTTCTGTAAAATGACCCATAAACACAAAGAATTACAGTTATGAGAAGATACAAATTGGTCCCTGTATTACAGTGTTAAAGAAAATAATGACATTTTAAAGAAAAGTAAAATTAGTACAAGATCCTAGACTCATATTATCAATCATAAATGCTACTTATTACAATATTAACCACTATTCACAAAAAAATGACAAACATCAGCAGAAGGCCCACGTCCCTGAAAGAACTATCCATTAGCTACATTTGTTTTTGTGTTTTGTTTTGTTTTGGAGGGGTTGGAAACAGAGTCTCGCTATGTAGTACAGGCTGCCCTTGAACTCTATGCAGCCCAGGCTAGCCTCAAACTCCCTGCAATCTCCTGCTTCAGCCTCCTCAGTGCTGGGATTATAGGTGTGTGTGATAAAACACAACTAGCTATGTTTCTTTAACAGACACAATGGCTCAGACACAATGGCTGACATTTTCAGACAGCCTATTTAACTTTCCAGTAAGCAGTAAGAGTAGGAAGTATTAAAAATCACTTGTTACCAAAGAATAAAACTGAGGTGTAGCACTCTGAGAGTTCACACATTCCCTTACCTTTATATATCTTTTCAGCATTGCACAAGTGAAGCGTGAAGTAGGTATCAAGGAGCTGATAGCCATTTCTATTAACAATGTTCCGGGCAGCTATGTTCCGAAGATGTCGAAGTCGGCGCTAAAAATAACAGAAAGAGCGGGCATTCAGCTTTTCACTCTTACAGAATGTTCTCAGTGTTACAGCTCAAAAATGAAATACAATAGGTTGTTCCAGTCATTTACTGTTGAGCCAGCAATCATAACATAGTCTATTTATGCCTCAGCATCCTCTGTTAAATAAGAATTAAACCTGCCCTACTTCATTTAAACAGTTACAAGTAGGAAATGATAAGATATGAAATATATTTTAAAAGCATAAATACTGTAGAACTATACACCTGTAGTTCCCTAGAACAAAAACTATATAGCAACCTGCTTTTTGCAAGTTATATAGTAACTTGCAAGATTCCAGTAGACATGCAAAGTCCACCTCATACCAATAGAAATCCAGATTACAAACATACACCCCTTGTTGCTAGTTCAGTTTAGATGCCAGATCATTTGTACGACTAGCAAAAAAGACCAAAGCCAAAAAATAAAAGTAGGAACTTACTGTACTCCACGCAGCCAGCAACCCTACTGTTGTGAACTTAAAATAATTCTCATTTCACCACCTATTCTCTTTCCTAATTATACCTCCTTCCTAATAATTGCTCCAACCAGGAGGCTTGGAGTATTTGGAGTCGCTAGCGAAAGAAATGCAAAAGCTCCACAACCAACAGCAGAAATCAAAAAAAGTACAAGATAAACCCGTAAACAGCCAAATTACTTCCTAATGAAAAGAGCAAATGCTGGGCTGGGGATATAGCTCAGTGGAATAAGCGCTTGCCTAGCAGGCGCAGGGTCCTGAGTTCGATCCCCAGTACCGCAAAAAAAAAAAAAGAAAAGAGCAAATGCTGCAAAATTTGAAGTCTAGACACATCAAATCCATCATCATCCGAAGCTAGTTCCCCATGGCAGACAGTTGTCTTCAGAGACTTTAAAATAGAAACCAAGTGTTCATTTTTAAAATATGTTTAATGCTCTCCTTTCAGGTTAAAAGCCAGCCCATTCTCCTAAGTCCATCTGCAATTACATGTGCAGTAGCCAGAAGGGCCCAGGTCTTTCTTCCATGCTACATAACAAAAAAATCCTTTCTCCCAAACTAGAGACTAAGGTTTGCTGAGAGGGAAGGTTATTGTCTAATAAATTTGCTTAAACTCTAAGTATGAAAAGCTCCAAATATTTCACAAGTTTCCCAGGCCTTGTTCTGAAAGATTAATTTTTCTACAATCTTCCAACAGTTTTTATTTCATATTCTGGATTATAACCATTTTCTCTTGCCATATGCTTTTCCTTAGCCCTTTACTCAAAGGGCACCAATCATCAATACACAAAAATCACATTTAATTTGCTCTATGATTACAAATTGGGTCCTTTCACTAAAGGCCTGAAAACTTAACAAACTTCCCGTCACTGTTTTCAAAGTTTCTGAAGTTTGGATTCTTTTAAAAGCCTGTGCACTACCCTATCTCTGTGCTTCTGCCCATGCTCACCCTTCACCCTGTAATACCATCCCTCTCTGTCCATATTTCAAAGTTTAGGAGTGAAGATTCCTCCTCGATTCCCCAAATAAAATTATTTATTAGAATCAACTTTTAAAAATTTGCTTCTATTTGTACTAGTCACTCAATTGTCAATACATACAGTTAGCTGTTTACAGTTATTTTCCCTATTAAGCTAGTGTGAACAAAGGAAATAAATTCTTTGTGGTAAGTGACTCATGTAATCTTAGTGAAGGGTGAGAGTTTTTGTGTCCCGTGTCATGGCTTCTTTGATAACATTCATTCCAACTGTACCATAAAGCTACATTTTATCTTTTTAAAAATGTTAACCTATAATAAAAGATAATAAAGATTATTTCATCTAGTTATAATTAGCAGAGTTAAAAATAAATGAATTGCAAGGACAAAAATGTTCATTACTTTATTGGTCTTCATAGGAGTTTTCAAAACTGACTTGCTTAGCCAGGCATGTTGCACACACCTCTAACGCCAGCACTTGGGAGGCTGACACAGGAGGATCCCTCCCAATTTGAGGCCAGCCTGAGCTACATAGTGAGTTCAAGGTCAGCCTGAACTGAGCTACATAGTGAGACTCTGTCTCAAAAAATAGTTGAGGCCTAGGGAGATAACTCGGCAGCACAGCACCTGCCTGGCAAGTGCAAGGTCCTGAGTGCAATTCCCAGTAGTAACAAAAAGGTGATTTGCTTAAAAGTGAGTAAATGTTGAGAACATAAAGAAAACAAATGTATTAGGATCAAGGAAAAGTAAAAGAATGTATGGGCTAGTCTAGTTAGTATGAGAAACAGCAAAGCAGGACAGAGGAGAAAGAAGCGAAGGAAGAATGTCGGGGTAGGGGAGACAGTGCTTAAAGAGCGGCAATTTCAGAGGCACAGTTTCGAAGTACTTCACATAACTCTGACACTGGCAGGTAGGAAGAGTCGTTCATTTCTTTGTTTCTAGTTAAACAATCTTTTGTTTTTATTTTGCAGTACTGGAGATTCAACGCAGGGCCTCCATATTGAGCTACATACATCCCCAGCACTTTTTTCTTTTTTTTTGAGACAGAGTCTTGGTAAATGCCCAGACAGGACAAAATTTAGCTATCCTCCTGCCTCAGCTTCCCAAATGCTGGGATTACAGGCATGCACCATTGCATCCAGCTTAATTTTTTTATATCTAAACATTTATTATGTATATAAATATGCATACTTGGATCAAGACCAAATAATACTTAAATTCAAAATCTGTTTTTTCAAAATATGTTGAACACAGCCACAAAAATGAAATACTTCGGTATAAATCTAAAAAAATGCACACAAGATTTATCTAAGAAAAACTACAAAATTCTGACTGATGAAAGGTATCAAAAGGCTGGGCATACAGCTCGATGGCACAGTGCCTGCTTGGCAAACACAAGATCCTGAGTTCGATTCCTGGTATCAAAAAAAAAAAAAGGAAAGGGAGCAGAGCTGCGCCTCGGACAGCGGCAGGAACTCCAGTGACCTGCTGCTGCCCCACACACACCACCTTGAGACTAGGCAGAGACCCAGACAGCTCTAGGGGCCAGGGGTCCATTCCCTGCCCCCTTCTCCTCTCCCCTCCACCCTTCGGATCAGAGCTGCACCTCGGATAGCGGCAGGAATTCCGGTGAGCGGGGCCCACTTCTGTCCCACCAGCTTGGGAGCCAAGGGGAGCCCCAGACAACCTCAAGAGCCTTGGGTGCTCCTCCCTGCCCCCAGCCTGCACCCTCAGGGGAGCTAAGCTGAAACTCAGACAGCTTCAGGGGACTCAGTGACTGTGTACCTACTCCTCTACTGGTGTAGGAACCGGGTGGGGTAATGAGTGTATGGAGACACGGTGACCACCACCCACCCACTACTATACCCCAGTGGAAACAGGGCTAAAACCTAGACAGCTTGGGGAACCCCTGAGTGGGAACCAAGCCAAGCCACAGAAAACTGTGGGAGCACTGGGGATCACACCCTGCCTGCACACACACCATTGAGGGAGTCACACCGAGCACGAGGGACCTTTGGGTCCTTGCCCCACTACTACAACATCACCCTGGGAGTGAGGCTGAGCTCCAGGGAACCTCTGCATCTCTGAAAATGACAAAACGAAGGAGCAAAATGCAATTTCAGACCTCTACCCCTCCCAGAATAAATCCAGGAGATATCAACACAGACCAGCTTGGAAGTCACACACCTGGAATTTCTGAAATGATAGCAGCTGAAGTAAAGAAACAACCCATCAGGCCATAGAGGACATCAGATCTGAAATAATGTCTGAGGTAAAAAAAAAGAATGACAACAATAATGAAAAATTGCTTAGCACATCTAAAGAAGACAAGGGGAAAAAAAGAGGAGCATAGCGAATTAATGGACATCCTGAATGAACAGTATAGAAAACAGTACTGCATAAAGTAGATTCAAACAGATATCCAGGAAACTAAAACTTCCATCTAAAGCTGGCAAAACCACTTGAATAAAGCTGAAAATAGACTTTCAGACCTTAAAGACAGCATTGCTATGAATGACCATGAAAGGATCTTTTAAAAACAACAAGAAACCAAGAAATAATAATTCAACAGCTGCAAGATGAAGCAAAGAAAAATAAGATTGATTGATATCAATGAAAGGTGTCAGCACAAATGATAGTAAAATACTATTTGTGGAAGTAACAGCAGAAAATTTCCCAAGCATGGAAAAAGAATTAGACATCTGGATAAATGAAGCATATAGAACTCCAACTAGCCATAACCAAAATGAATCTACACCCAGACATATAGTGATCAAGATCCCAGAAATTCAACAAAAGAACAGATTATTAAAAGCTGTGAAGAAAAGAAATAGATCACCTATAAAGCAAAGCCCATCAGAATCATGGCAGACTTCTCAGCACAAACTATTAAGTCAAGAAGAGCTTGGAGTGAAATATTGCAGGTACTGAAATAAAACAACTTCCAACCCAGAGTGATGTATCCTGCAAAAGTATCCTTCAAAATTAATGGAAAAATAAAATATTTCCAAGATAAAGATCAACTGAAGAAGTTCATGAGTGCCAAACCAACTCTACAAAGAGTTCTAAAAGATATTCTAGAAAGAGACAAAAAGGACCACAACTTTAAGAACAACAATAGGAAGGAAACACCAAGCAGAGCAAGCAATTAAGCAGAGGGAAAAAAGAGAAACCAACAGCAGGAAAAAAACATGACAAAGATAAGCCAATACGTCTGACAGATAACTGTCAATGTAAACAGACTCAATTCACCAACCAAAAGAAGTAGACTGGCAGATTGGATCAAGAAACAAAATCCAACAATATATTGTATATGCTGTATACAGGAAACACATTTAACTCAAAAGAAAACTCACAGACTGAAAATTAAAGGATGGAAAACAATACTCTATGCAACAGGTACCTAGAAAAAAACTAGCATCGTTATTCTGTTTGCAGACAATGGGAACTTCAAACCAAGAACAATTAAAACAGATAAAGAAGGTCACTACATACTTGTAAGCAGAAAACTTCAACAAGAAGGGCTAACAATCATAAACATCTATGCACCAAACACAGGAGCACCCAACTATATAAGACAAATTTTAACAGACATGAAAAATGAAATAAGCAGCAACACAATCATAATAGGAGACTTCAATACCCCATTATCACAAAGACATAGATCAACTAGACAAAAAACTACCAAAGAGGAGCTGGGGATATAGCTCAGTGGAATAAGCGCCTGCCTAGCAAGCGCAGGGTCCTGAGTTCAATCCCCAGTACCGCCAAAAAAAAAAAAAAAAAAAGAAAAAACTAC
>PVLD010028903.1:0-18751 GCA_004027595.1 Dinomys branickii | reverse complement strand
GGACTGAGGGTCACAGACAGGATGCTGGAGCAGCTCCATCCCTCGTGTGTCTGGAGTATTCTGCAGGTTCATGAGCCTGGTTTGAAGTAGGCCGGGCCACACTGGACTTGGCTTAATCCTGTAAATGGGCACACAGATGCCCTTCTTAAGCATTAGCAGTGAGACACAGCCTGGGTCAGAGATGGCACATGGTGCATGTGCCTCGGCCTCTGGTATCTGGGGCAGGTCTAGGGAGGGAAGAGAAAGAAGAAGAAGTGCATTCAGGAACAGTAACTGTGGATGGAATCCATGGAGTAGACATCAGCTGTGTCTTCCCAGGAGGTTCCAGCTTCATCCCTCACTTGTGTGTGCTGCAGTTACTCACTCAGTGAAGTATTATTCAGCCATAAAGCAGGGTGAATTCAAGCCATTTGTCAGAAAATGAGTGAATCATAAGATCATAATATTAAGTGAAATAAGTCAGGTACACAAGGTTAGATATGGGATGGTTTCTCTTATTTGGGAAACCCCATGTGGTAGATTGTCAACTGGTGGTCAACTTAGAACCCCCAGTTGAACTGAGTAAGCATGGTGCTGGGTGTGGGAGGCCCACCTGGGGACTGTTGCCAGCAGCATAAGAGGCAGACCTGGAGAAGAAAAAAGGCTTTTGGGAACTGAGAGGCTGTTGGGAACTGAGAAATGCTGTTGGGAGCTGGTAGAAGCTGTAAGGAGCAGTTGGTTGTTTTGGAGGAGCTTGTCATGCTGGCTTTCCAGATGAACTTGGCTGTTTTCATCCTCCGAGGAGCTCAGGACCTCATTGGCACTGAGAATCGCTTTGGTTCCCTTTGGGGGAGCTCTGGTCCTCACTCTGAGCATTGCTTCCTGGCTCTGAAGGGGAGGAAGGTGCACTGCCAGTCTCCTAGAGAAGCTTGCTGCATTGGCTTCCCTGATGGAAACTCAGCCGTCTTGATCACCGGAGGAGCTCAGGACCTCGCTGTTGCTGAGGATGGCTGTGGTAACTTTTGAGGGAGCTCTGGTTCTTCTGAGCATCGCTTTCTGGACCCAGTGCAGCTCCCTCAGCCTGCTGGCACAGATCCTTCATCCCACTGGCACAGACTTCCTAGATTCCACCACTGACCTTTGGGTTTTCCCAGTGTAGATCCATGAAACAGGCCTGCATGAGATGTTGTTATGGGCTCTGGGCCTCCAGCTGGACTCGTGGGAGGAATTGTTACGAGCTCTAGGTCCTAAACTGAATGTATGCAGGACATTATCATAGATCCAGGCTCTCAGCTAGTTTCCATCATCTTAATGTGTGAACAGATTTCCTACACTCTTCTGTATATCATTCTTTAGGTGACTATTATAAATAATCTTATAAAACATGTGTCCTGTATTGTATTGTTACTTTGCAAAATAAGTGCCAAACCAACACACCCCAAATATAAATAAATTCAAGAATAAAATCGGGCCAGGTACAGTGGCGCATGCCTGCAATCCCAGCACTTGGGAAGCTGAGGCAGGAGGATCACCACAAGTTTGAGGCCAGCTTGGGCTACATAGTAAGTTCAGGCCAGCCTAAACTACACAGTGAGACCTTTGCTCAAAAAAAAAAAAAAAAAAAAAAAAAAAACAGTAAAATAAAGAAGAAGAGATGGTAGGCCACAGGGAGGCTTTTGGGGTTGGGGACCAGAGGAAGAGAGGAAAGGAAATTGAAATGATTAAGACGGATATATATGTGCTCATTCCCCAAAACAAAGGTAATTATTATGTCTTCTAAACGCATACCAACATGAAATTTAAAAATTAAGACAAGCACATGCGCTTGGAATTCCAGATAAAACACCAGAAAGAGGAAAGAAAGCGCGCTCTATCACCGGCCACAGCCAGTCTGGGAGGCCGGGCTCGCAGGCGGGGGGGGTAGCGACCCTATGCCCTGTGTCTCCAGTGGTGCTTCCCTGGTGCTGGGGCACAGTTCCACGTCCACCCACCTGTGCCGGCGTGGGGACAGAGACTCAAAAGAGACCCACCCAGGTGGAGGAGAGGACACAGCAGATGTGCGAGGCATGGGTTGCAGCCAGGGTTGGGCAGGCCGGTGGGGGAGGTGAGATCACCAGGACGATGGCTCAGGGCTCTGCAAGCAAGGGCGTGGAAAAGGACACACCAGAAGAGGAACAGCGACCACCTCTGCCGAAACTAAGGGCGTCATCCCTGCCTTCATTCTGGTAAGGACAATAGAGAATTCTGTGAATGAGTAACCACTGTGATCTGACACTGCTGTCCACACAGCTGTAGCAGGGCAGGAAAGCTGGGCTAATGAGGACCTGCCGTCTGAGACAGAGGCCTGGTTCATAGTTGCCCTGCTGCTGAAGAGCTCTGAGTTCTGAGGGAGTACTTGACTCCAAGCCTCAGTTTCCCCATCTGTATAACAGGCTGACAATAGTACTGAGGTTGTCCTGAGGGTCAAATGAGAAGCCTCAGACAGATCTCAGGGCATCATCAGCACCAGGGAGACCATGGTCCTCAAATGTGAGCACAGACACTTTGTCTGGTGGGCTGCAAATAAGTAGGTCTCAGGGTCCCCTTGTCTTCCATCAGCCACCATTAGCACGGGGTGGAACACAGGAATCTGCGTTTTACATTTCTGTACCTACCCAGATGATTCTGAGGCAGATGCTGGCGAGAGCACCCTTTGAGAGATGAGTTCCCTAAGCCATGTTACCAACTTTGATTTCCCTTTGATTCCAGACAGCCCCACAAAGTCTGAATGGAACACCCATTTCCCGGGGGAGGGAAGAGGCCCAGAAGTCACACAGGCAAGGCTTGGCCACACCAGGGTCCAGCCCTGGCTCTGCCAGCCTCCAAAACCGTAACTGGTCGGCCTTCATCCTGGCAAGGGCAGGGTGGGCGTCCCCGCCTCATTCATACACCCCTCCCTGCAGCCCCACTGTCATTTCCTCCTGGCTGCAGCTAATCTGGCTGCGCAGACTATCCCGTTTCCTGCTGACCCACAGCTGCCTCCTTCACTCCGCTCCCAGCTGGCACTTCCTGCCCCTGTGCCCCTCTCCAGAGGGGTTGGGCAGCGAGGGGCCAGGCAATGCCAGAAACTGGGCATGAGATCCTCAGGGGGCCAGAAGGGGCACTGACCCACCCACCTCTGGGGTCTGAACTGCCTTTGCTACGGTGCCGGGGGCTGATCAGACCCAGATACCTGTGGGGGGGATGGTGGAGAAAGAAAAGAAAGACAAAAGATAATATTTAAGGTTCAAGGAGGACCTGGAGGAGTTTGCCTCCAGCGGACTGGTTGTCTTATCTCTCGGGGTTGTCCATTTTCCCTAGTCAGAGAGAAGCTGGGGGCGCACTTTTTCTGGAACAGGATAAGAAAATGGGGATCAAGTTTAGCATTTCAAACGGAGCAAGTTGAAGTCATTATCTTGTCTCAAGATATTATCTTGTCTCAAGAGGCTGTGAATATGAGCCTTCCCAACACAGCCAGAGAGCACACAGCTGTTTGTAAACTTTCCTGTCCCTTGAGGCAAGGCACACTGGCCTTGAGCCACAGGCTCACAGTCACGTAGCCTGGTTCCTAACATAATAAACTATTATTTCATATCCCCTGGTCCCCAACACTTCGCAGACCTCCATTCTACCCCTGGGGCCCAAGGCGCGTGCCTGGCCAACCATCCCCTTGTTTACAGGTGACGGCAACTCAGTTTTCAGGACAGAATTCTTCCTCATGAAATGAGAGCACAATGGGAGTGGGTACATGGTGGCAGGACAGGCCCTGTCCTATCTGCTACCAGCAGACAGTCTGAGACCCCACAGAAAGTGACACCCAGGCCTACATGCCTGCATAGACCGTGAGGGCTGGTGGTTGACACCCGCAAGGATGAGGGGAAGAGGGCGGGGCACAAGGGGACACAGCACTCCAGGCAAAACACAGAGGAGACCCCGCAGAGTAGGAAATGCTGAGCTGTTGTTTGTTCAGCCCACAGGCTGTGAGTGACCTGCAGGTCCCACCAGAGCCAGCACCATAGCAGGTCCCCCAGCTCACTCCCTCGTTCCTGCACTGTATTGCCTGCCCATCTACTGGATTCTCCCCGAGAACACAAGCTGGCCACCCACCACAGCTGAAAACAACCTTCCCGGACCTCTGCGCCTGTGTGTGGCCAGACTGGCAGGGGCCTGGGCTCGCGGGCAATCCGACTTTCTCAACCCCTCCGCTACCCTCCCTCATGAGTCTCACTGAGCCCCTTCTGTTTAGCCTGCTCTGGTCTAAGTTGACCAGAGCCTCATTTCCCAACTTCAACAGGGACAAGTTGGCCATCTGCTTACCTAGGTGACCCAGTGACTACCCCGCTGTCCCCACCTGGCTTCCTGGCCCCATTCTGACTGGACCCTGTTCTGCTGAGCCGAGTGTGGAGAGCCCAGGACTCCCTCGCAGTAAACTCATCTACTTCCAAGAGCTGCCCCTGTGCCAGCCATAAACTCATGGCTTCCAAACCTCATCTCAGGGCCAATCTCACCCCACCCCCACTTACCAACCCTGGGTGTCTTGTGGCCATCTCGGACTCCTCCTGCCCAAAACAGAGCAATCCTTGCCTTCCCTCCACCGCCCCCCCCCAAATTTTCTTCCTGCTCTTCCTTATCTCATTCCCTGACTTCCTGAGTGTCCCTGAGCAAACCCCTCCCTCCTGGGGTCTCCATTGTCCCTGCTGAGTTGTGGAACAAGTTCGGGACTTCCCAGCCACTCACTCACCCATGGAAAACCAGGGCAGCTCTTCAAAGGACAGCTTCCCGGCGCCTGCCCGGAGATTCCACATCCATCAGCCTGCAGCAGGGTCCAGGCCTCTGTAGTTGTTAGGAGCCCCTCAGGAGTATCTGCATCTCGGCCCTTCTCTCCCCCGGCTTCTTGGTTCTGAGGAGCTCTGGCCAAGCGTCTGTTTCCCTGTCCTCCAAGTCCTTTTTTGGCTCTTTTTTTTCCCAACCCTGCAATTACTCCCACTACCAAAAGCTACTCTCTGCCATCAAAGACCCTTGCCCACTGCGTGCATGTGCAGGGTCACCCTAGAAAATCCAGCTGAATTCCCGAGTACTACAGTTCAGCTGGTGGACAAGCACCTCAGCCCACTGTGCCTCAGTTTCGTAGGCTCTAAAATGGGAGTTATGATGCCTTGTGTGGTGACACACTCCTGTAATCCCAGTACTCATGAGGCTGAGGCAGGGGGTCACAGCTGAGGCTGTGAGTTCAAGGCCAGCCTGGGCTACATAATGAGTTCAAGGTCAGCCAGAACTGCATAGCCAAACCTTGCCTCAAAAAACACAAAAGGGGCGCGGAGGCGGGGGAAGGTCCCATGACACCTGTTTGGAAATCCTAAGAGGGGTTAAATGCCCTGATGCAGGCCCACACCCCCCACAGCCAGACCACCGGCAGGTACTGGGCTCCCAGCCCAGGCCCTGAGGCGTGGAATTGGGATCCAAGTTAAGTGTCCCAAGAGGGCTGGGCGAGGTGTCCGCCCACCGTGGGGTCTGCCTATCTGTGGCAGCCCAGCCCTCACAAAGCAACAATAACAGGAAACCATCCTGGGGGAGGAAGTGGGCCCTGTCCAGCTGCAAAACCTGGAAGGAGGAAGCCGGCCTCCCTCGCGCTGGGTGTGGCTCGCTCCAGAGGCAGCAGGCCGAGATCCACTCCACTCTTGGCCCTGGACAGACAGAGACAGACAGAGAGACTCTCGGCCCATAGGCACGGTAAGTGGGGCTCCCACACGCCTCTCCCCGACCCATTGGCAGCTTCCCCATGTCTAGAGTGGGTACTGAGGGCTCCCAGACCAACTGTGATGCCTCAGGGGTCAGAGCAGGGCTGGCAAAGGTGCAGCCGGTGGTGGCCCCACAGGCACAAATGCCTGTGTCAGAGCAGGACACTGAGGAGAACATGGTTTCCACGGTCCAACCCATGTGGCCCCAGGGCCCACTGGCTTCCATCAGTGCCAGGCTCAGAGAGGGCAGGGATCTGCCCCCCTCACCCAGCATACTGGGCCGAGGAGCAGCCCCCGGGTGCTGGCTTCTCCTTGGTTCTCTTCCCCTGTGGGAGAGGATTTACCAAGGCCTGACCTCACCTTCCTGCACCCCTCAAGGGGCTGTGTTGGGATTTGGGGAGGAGCCTTGAAAGGGGAGATCCGAGCCTCAGTCCCTCTCTCGGTGTCCCTTGTTTTCGGGATAGGCCACCTGTGGTTTGGCTGTGGACACTTAGGGCCCTTTCTATAAAATCCCCTCCCTCCCTGCCCTAATCACCATAGCGGGCAGTTTATGGGATCTGCTGCTGGGAACCACCCGGCTACCTACCCAAAGGCTGAGACCGGGAGTCATGGGAACCCTGGAAGCTCAGGAAAGTCCACCCAGAAGACTGCAAAGGTGAGAGCTGGGGGCAGCCACCTGGACACCGATCCCAGCGCTATCACTTGCTGGTGTGGGACTCTGGAGAAGTCTCCAAACCTCAGTTTGCTTATCTGAACAATGGGGAGAGAGACGATGGGCTGTGAGAATAGGAAGTAAGGCCCATAGAAGGCTCTTGAACAAAGGGGCTCCCCAGCACCTCTGGGAGACAGACAGATCCTTTCTTCGTGTCCTGGTGAGGGCAGTAGAGATTTGGAGAAGAGCTGGGGTGGAGCTCTGAGCTCGGATCTTGTCCGCCAGAGCCAGGCTCTTCCCAGACCCTGCGGCTTCTCTGCATGGTCATCTGTAAAATGGGGAAGTAATGTTTTCCTAGTTCAGTTAAATACGATATTCACCCTTGGCATTGGGATTGGCAACTAACTGGGGATCTTTCAGGAATCAGGGCTGAATTTACCCATCAACCTAGAGCACAAGTGGCTATGAATGTTATAAAGATTTGACCCCCAAGCCATGGTCACAAGCCCCCCACTCACCCCACCCCTGTCTGCAACAGGCCAAGTAACAGGGTGCCCATCAGCCCTTTCTGAGCAGCAGGCACATCTGGGCCCCTGCTTGGTACTGGGCGCTGGGCTCGCCTCTCACCCCATGGGCGTGTGTGGTGGGAGCAGGGACTCTGAAGAAGAGAGAAGACATGGCAGGGAGAGGGGACACCCGGGCAGAGTAGAGGTCCTGGAGAGGCTGGTGTAGTCCATGTGTCCGTAGACAAGCAGTGGGGGCCGAGTGGTGGGAGGGCCAGGGACCTGCAAGCCCAGCTCGTCCTCAGGCAGGGAAGACACAGGACTCGTCCCTGTCTGGCCTGAGTCCGCCCATGCTCAGGCCCTGTTCTGGAAGGCACTGGGTGGTCCTAGAGGGGCCCAGGAACAGCTGAGCCCCAGGCAGCCCAGCTGAGCACAGCTTCTTGTGCCGAGGCCTCAGGGAGGAGCCTGTGAGCATGAAGGGGTTAAGTTGCCCACCCTGCAGTCTCGCCAGGGCCATTGTGAACAAAACAAGGGCCGGACGTGGGGGCAGGAAACCAGAGGGTCCACACTTATTTTCTTCTGAAGTTGCGTGACTCACAGCTCCACTGCTGCCTCAGGAACATGCAAGGGACACGGTGGCCACTGTCCCAGGAAAAGCTTGGGCCCCTGGCCCATGGGCACCCAGGCTTGTTCCCGCTGTCACCCCTCCGTACCCTTCTCCTTGGGTGACATGAAGCTACTACAAGGATTCTTGTGTGACAGATGCGATCCCTGAAGCTCAGAGAAGTGAAGGGGCCAATCCAAGGTCACACAGCTAATGTAAGATGGAAGCAGGAAAAGAGTGAGATCAGCCCCTTCTGGCCCCATAACCTGGGCCACACTCCATACAGAAGCTCAGTGGAGGGGACACTGGAGAGTTCAGGCCATGAAAGCAAGCGCAGGGATCAGCCAGGAGCTTTCCTCAAGGATCCTGGGGAAAGAAAGTTCTAGAAGACAATTCCTGCACTCAGGAGCTTGCTTCTGGCTTGGGAGATGCCACAAAGCCCATTCTGACCAAGGTCCAGGCTGGTGTTGGGTGGGGAAATCACAGAGGCTTCCAGGGTGCCGAGGAGGCCTCGGACAGCGCCTCCGCGATCTTAGCCTCGGTCTCCCCATCTCTAAACTCATTCAGGGAGGCCCTGGATGTCATACTGTGGCAGGTACAGACTGAGAGGAGGGCTCTGAGTGAGATTTCCTTCAGGAGAAAAACAGAGGATCAGGCCGTGGGCCTGGAGCAAAGCCAGGAAAAGAGATCAGGCGTGAGTCGCCAGTGGCTGCCACAGCTGCCAGGATGGATGGGGAGGTAGATGGGGCAGGCACCCCACTCTTACAAAGCACCTAATGTGTTCTGGGCTTAGCACTCATGATGTAATTTAATCCTCCCATCTAGGGAAGCAGCTATTGCTTCCATCACAGATGAGGTCACTGATGCCCAGAGTGACCAAGGAATGGGCCCAAGGCCACACAGCTCATGCACAGCAGGGCAGGTCCCAACAGGCAGGGCCGTGAAGCTCTCTGTTGCCTCCACTGCCCACCCCAAGTCTCAGTCAAAACCAGGCAGCCGGGGGGGCAGGAAAGGGCTGGGTGAGTGTCCCCTGCCTGAAGCTGGAGTTGTCCCATAAGAGTCAGGAAGGTAGACTGGATGGCCTAGTGCCCAGAGACCCAGCACCAGTTTGTTCTGGGTGGCAAACAAGGTCTGGTCCATTGGTCTCTCCCTCAAAGATTATTGAGGGACTGGGTTCAAGTTCTGTGACTGATGGACAGTGTCGGCCATGGGAGAGGGCGGAGGAGAGCGGCACTCTTTGCATTCTGCTTTGCAATCTCTGCCATAAAAGCGCCCCTGCCCAGGGCTATGTACACATTCCTGGGGGACCCCTGAGAAAGTTAATCTCTCTACCCCTTCAAAATCCGAACAGTGGTGTATCTGGCAATGTGATGGCCATTCGAGGAGCTGTCTGAGGACCATTAGAAGCTTCTTAGGTTACACCAATCATTGTGCCTACTCTGACCACCATAGGCGTTGTCTGCAAGTACATAGATTGGTTTTTAAGTCCTGTGAGTGGGAAGGGAGTCAGTAGTAAGCCCAGAACTGGAGACCAAGCTGTGCTGACAGGTAGCAGTGGGGATGTTGACACCTGTATGCCTGGGGAAGAAATGGAGACCTGAACCTGTTTGGGCAAAGATGCTCAAGTCAGAGGTCAGAGGTTGTGCTGGGACCAGATAACACCTGGAAGACAGCATAGAGGAGGTGGCCTGGGGCCTGAAATGAAGTAAAGCATTTACCCATGAAACACAGCGAGGAAAAGCATTCCAGGAAACAGCCTATGATAAAAGCCTACTGATAAGAGGACGAGTTTTGTGCAACCCAGAAACTTCTAGTTCTCATAGCCAGAGAGGTAGAGGAGAGGACAGCTGCAGGGGCCACTGTGCTGGGCCTTGAAGGTAAGCTCAGGGTTAGATTTCCTCCTGTGAGGAGTGGGGAGCCGAGACAAGGGAGGCTCTTGGCAGAATGCTGCAGGGAAGGGACCATTCTGGGACCCCCAGGAGCAGGTCCAGGGCTGAACTGAACCACAGATCTAGAGGAAGTCCCGAAGGGCCAGCTCCTGGCAGCCTGGACTCGCTCATCCCCAGGGACCTGGCCTCCCCTTTCACCTGCAGTCAGCCTCACTCTTCCTCCGTGTCAAAGCTGGAGCTCACGCAGACAATTTGGGGGTCCCTGGAAGAATCTGGGGATTATCGGGTCCACTCCATCCTACACTGAGACTTGAGGTGTGGGGTAGGTGGGCAGTGGGGAGAGCTGCCCGGGGCCCCCACAGATTGGGCCATCCAACACCCATGCCACGCACCTCCCCACAGCACACCTCCTGTGTTCTAGGCCATGTCCTCCCACCGCCCTGCCCCGTATCCCTGACCCAGGGCCTCTGGGCCGGGAGCCACCGGCCACAGGAGGCTGGGCTGGGCTGAGCATTCCTTCCACCCTCCCTGGAACAGGGCTCAGCTGCCAGATCTCATCTCAGCCGAAGGCCTCGTGCTGGGTGAACCAGAGGAGACCAAAGGGCCAGCCCAGCACAGGGCCTCTGTGGACTCAAGAGCCTATGCACAGGGCTGTGGACTCCTATGGACATGTCTGAGAGTGTAGGGGTTCCTATGACCTGGGAATGCAGTGGATCTCTGACTTGGTGCTTCCCTGTCCTCCTCCCCTGAGTCTCCAGCCCATTCACCAACCCACCCAAAGTCCCTAACTGAGGCTTACTGGGACTCCAGTTAGATGGAGGGACAGGACCAGCCCAGGGCGTTTGCTATTGCCCCAGTGAGGGGCACCCAGCTGGGCCTGGACTTCCTGCTACCTATTAACTACGGAGCCAGAGGGGCCCAGCTCAGCCCCACCCCGCAGCCACACACTGCCTCCTCCACGATATTCCTAGCCTCCTCCCAGGGTGGAACCTGGAGACTGCAGAGCTGAGCCCACCTCACAGCCCCTTCGAGGCTGACCCCAGGCACAGAGGGGCCACAAACAGAATGGGGGCCGAGGGCCTCTGCCTGTGACTCTGTGGGGTTGTGATTTGTGTCGTCTCCTGTGGAGCTGTTTGGATTTGCTCCTCACAGTAGTTTAGTGCCTGGCACATTAAAAAATGCTCCAGCCTGGCGTGGTGGCACAGGCCTGTAATCCCAGCACTCAGGAGGCTGAAACAGGAGAATCATCATGTGTTCAAGGCCAGCCTGAGCTGTGTAGTGAATTCAAAGCTAGCCTGAAGTGTATAGCAAGGCCCTGTCTCAAAAAATACCCTCCATAAATGTTTGTCAAGTGATTATGTAACCTTAAGTCTCTAGAGAAGGCTTCAACAACAGGCCCCAGAGACAAAGGCATAGTCATAGAGTCTGGGTGACAGCCTCTGCATGTCTAACACCCACACCCTGCTGCCTCAGGATCCTCACCCTACTCCTCACTGCGTACCCTAACCCACACCCACACCCACATGAGTCCCCAGGCCCCCTGTTTGGAGATGCTTGGCCCAAAAACCATATCCCCCTTCCTCAGTCTCTCTGGACATCAGTGGTGCCCAAATCTACTCAGCAACATCCTGAGCCTCTTCAAAAGTGATGCCAGACTCTGCTTGTTGAAGGCAAAAGGGCTGAGATAAACCTGACCCCAGCTGCGGTTCTGGCCATAAGCCTGAACCTGAGCCCAGGGAAATTCTGCTTCCAGCTGTGGCTGCCACCAGTCTGGGGTCTGACTTCTTCCCAGGCCACAGGAGTAGGAAGGATTGCCCTACAGCCAACTTGGTGGCTAAATTTCTAACACAAAAGGCAAAAGACACAAATAAGTGTGGCCTCTCCAGTGGAAAGATCCCTCCCAGGTTCCTCTGAGATTGTGTAGAAAGACCCCAGAGTGTAGAGAAAGATAGATCTAGATACAGGTCTGAACTGCCACTTAGATTTTGGCCATGTAAGAGAACATCCTAGGTTCCAGGGATTAGGGATGGACATTGGAGGGACCCTCATTTAGCTGTCTCTGAGCCTCAGTTTCCTCATCTATGAAATGGGAGTGATCATTACTACTTCCACAGGATGCTGGGCATGGATGTGAATATTAAATGAGGTGGTCAGGAAAGACTGAAAGTCAGGCTCAGAGAATAGTTTATCATTCTTGCATGTGAGGGGCACCACAGATGCAAAGGGGGGCGATAAGCACTATTTTGAGTGAAAGCTCAAATCCTGGCTCTACCTCTTGCTGCTGTGTGGGGCAAAGTATTACTCTACCTCTCTGAGCTGCCATTTCCTCACCTGCAAAATGCAACAGCTGACACTCAGTTCCAAGGGTTGGAATGAGATACGGTTTCTAAGGTCAGGAGCTCGGGCAAGTCAGCAGCCTCAAGCCTCTTCTGGGAAGGAGAGTGGGCAGAGACTGGGTTGTGTGGCCCCCAGATGCTAAAGAGCCTATCTCCAGGCTGTTGTCTCCTCACTGACAATGGCTAACTAGAGAGCTAAGCATGAGACCTCCCTGTCCCGTGACAGGGCACACATTGATAAGAATGGCCTATGTAAACCAGGGCCATCTCTCCTGAGGGTTCGGCCTGAAGGTGACCTATTGTTCCTGGGGCTCTTTCCAGCCCTCAGGGCAGGGCTTCCGCTGGCTGTGGAACAGAACCCAAAGAGCTTTTCCACATCTTCCCAGAGCACTTTGTATGTGGCGTTAGCCAAAGCCCACTGAGGGGTTAATGTCCCCCCTGAGCCATGAGGTTCTAGCCTGTGACTAGAGGAGTCCACTTCACTGAAGTCCAGTGTTGTTATTGATTCATTAACTCATGGTTGCTGTCAGGGCTGAGGACATCTTCACGGATTCAAATAGGCCACTGTACAGAGGAAGCTATGTCCCTGCAGTCCTGGCAGGGTACCACGGGACCACTGCAGCAATTTAAAAGGGGCTGCTGCAGGGGACTGAGCTGGAGGGGAGGGGCAGGCTGTGGAGGCGCCCAAGACCAGTGTCCTAGGGCAATTGCCACTGCCCCAGGTGTGAAGGGAGAAAGATACGGACATTTCTAGAGCCTAGTGAGGGACAAAGGCATGGAGCGCCTGCCCACCAGAAGCTGGCATCGGGGAGTGATCAGCCACCATAGGAAATAAAGGTCAGAGCAAGGAGGAGCAGGAAGAAACACCCCCCTTCTGTCCTCTGCCCTCTGAGTGCCTACCGAAGGCCGCTCTCAGCCGAACACAGTCTGAGGCCAAGGTCAAAGTCAGGGCTGGGGCCAGGGCATCCCTGGGACCTGGAGCAGAGGAAGGGAAGGGAGGGCCAGGAGACTAGACCCTGCGTCATTTGCTCCCCAGTGAGGGATGGGGAGCTAAAGAAAGAGACAACACACCATAGCCCAAGTGCCCTGAAGTCCTACAGCTGAGGTGACAGCCTGCCGCAGTCTGGGGTCTTCCGTCTCTGTGCATGCGTTTATTTACTCTCTTACGTGCTGACGTTCAGGAGTCTGAAAGGAGCCTCAGTGGGCTCAGATCAGGGCCGCATCCCCTCCTGAGGCCTAGGGAGAATCCCTGTCCTTACTTCTCCCAGCTCCAAGAGGCCACCAGCTGCATTCCTGGGCTGGTGGTTTCACATTCCGCCAGCCCCCTGTGGTTATACCTTCATCATGAATCTGACTGTCCGGCTCCTCTCTCCGTGGGTGTTGTGACTACGTTGGCATCCACTCACATTGCCCAGGATCATCTCCCCAGTCTCATCCTCCCAAAGTCCCTTTTGTCATGTAAGAGAGCTCC
This sequence comes from Dinomys branickii, assembly GCA_004027595.1. Taxonomy (NCBI): domain Eukaryota; kingdom Metazoa; phylum Chordata; class Mammalia; order Rodentia; family Dinomyidae; genus Dinomys; species Dinomys branickii. The sequence continues at coordinate 5,561 of PVLD010028903.1, read as the reverse complement.
CAAGTTCCAGGGATTAGGGATGGACCCTCTCACAGACCCTATTTAGTTGTGCCCAACTCCTGTTACTCATTTCTATCTCACTGAAGGGACTTCTTTGGGTCCTTCAGATGCAGTGATCGTTTTTCCACTACAGGGCCTTTGGATCTTCTGGTGCTTCTGCCTGAAATTCTCTTCCTTCCTGTTACTTCCATAGCTGACACTTTGAATATCTCTGAGTGGGGTTGGGGATGTAGCTCAGTGGAAGAGTACTTGCTTAATATGCACAAGGCCCTGAGTACCATTCCCAGCCCCAGGAAAAAAAAACAAATCAAAAAAGGGGCCTTCCCTGGCTTCATGGCCTCATTCAGTTGCCCCCTCCTTCAGAATTGTGTCCCCCATTGTCATTCCCACGTGCTTGCTTTCCAGCTCTTCCCACTGTGTGCGCACTTGGCCGGTTCATGCAGCAACCCTGCTGCCTAGTGGAGCCGGGTACGCGGCAGGCCCTCCACACCCAGCAGCTCAGTGCCCCTGTTCTCACCCTGTCCTACCCTGAACTCTGATAACCTTTTACCCTGTTTCCTGATTTCATTTCTGTTTTACTCTTCCATTTCCCACTCACTTCTCACTTGAGGGCAACAGAAAGCACCAAGATTTGCAATTTCTTCTCTAGGCAGAGAAGGAAATGACACCAGGGTTGGGGGTGGGATCATGCCTGCCTGAGCCTCCTTGAGTCAGAACCAGCTTTCTGCTGGGGTGTCCCCACCCTCCTCTCCGCCCCAGCCCTGTGTTCACTACCTCTCTCCTGCCTGGAGCACCTGACGTCCAGGGCCTGGGGTCCCTCACTGACATCCGAGGAGACTGAGTCCCCTGCACCCCACTGCCACTCTGGGACTATGAGAGCCGCTTCCCTCTGAGGCGGAGGCAGGGCCAGAGGGCTGGGGCCTTGGAGGCTCAGGTCAACTGACCCGGAGACCCTTGGCGAGGACAGCCTGGCGCCAGCGGCCCAGGGGAAAAGTCACTAGAGTTTGAAAACCTTCTGTCATTCAGAGCTCAGCCTCTCCCGGAGGGGTGGGGGGTGGCCGGGGACAACTGAGGAGGAAACCGTCTCACCCAACACCCTGTGGGTCAGTGTCTCTCTCCAGGCACACCAGCTGGCTCCTACTGCCGTCCATTTTCTTCCTCTGCACTCTCTCAGGAGCTGCAGGTCAGTGACACAGGGGCCCAGGATGTGTGGGACCCAGTGTCAAGGCTGAGAAAGAGTGGCGACGGCCAAAGGCATGGTTTGTACCCACCTTGGGGCCATGGTGGGAATCTCTGTTCCCAAACTGCAGAATGAATCCAGGCTTTTTTCTCTGGGTGGCTCTCGTTCCTGGCATACAAGAGAACTTCACATGTATACAACCTGTATGACAGAGTAGGGCCTGCTTTTCAAAGGACCCTGTGCTTGGTCTAATGTTCTTTCATCTCTGACTCAAAATGTTTAATAATAAAGGACCCACATTTCCACTTTGCACTGGGCCTGCAAATTATGGGATCTCTTGTGAACCTCCCCACTCCCACCCACCTCTGCTTTTGTGAAAGCTCCTAAGATGACCATCTCCTATGAGTCAACCAAGGGACTAACTTTTGGGTTAAGACATTGAGATTTTCCTAATGACCTTCTGAAAACAAATGTAAAGCTTCCACAGGGAGTTTCAGGCTGGCCAAGGGGAACTGTTTGTTCAGAAGAGCCTTTAATCCTACCCCTTAGCAGTTTCGGGGATGAGAGAAAGGGGTAAGAAATAATTGAACTTTGGACCAGGCAGACTTTATTCAAATCCTGTCACTCCTCCTTATAGCCCGGGTGATCTCACAAATGTTACTAAACTCCTCTGTTCCTCGGTTCATCTATAAAAGGAGGATGACAATTAATTACAGCACATCAATCTTGAAGGTTATTAGGAAGGTAACATACAGGAGTCAGACAAGTAATAAGTTCCTAATAAAGGTTAGCCTTTGAGGCCAGGCACCTGAGCTCCCTTCTCAGCCCTACCACTTAGTCTGATGTGGATTTAAGCTCTCCGTACCTCAGTTTTCTCATTTGCTGCATGGGAATAGCCACTGCACAGAACCGCAATTAGTATCAGCATGACACCTCTTCCAGGAGCCCTTCCCTGCAGCCCCAGGCCTGCGTCTTTCTTCCATGTAGCCCATGTGTACAGAAGGAAGAATCACTCCTAGATCTGTCTTCCCCTCCCAGGACAGGAGCTCATCCATGCCAGTAATGGGGTCTGGTTCTGCTGGTGATGGAGGAAGGAGTAAACAAAAAAAGAAATTCAATTCTTCAGTGGAGCTACTCACATTCTAGGGTGGTGGCCACCATGCCCTGACTGTGTCTCCTCTTCCTCCAGATTCATCCTTCTCAGAAAGATGCAGATGCTCACAATGCTGGCCACTGCTTTGGGCATCTACTTGGGTATGCTGGTGGCAGCAGCCATGGCAGGCTGTGACCCTACCCAACCGGATATCGCCAACCTGCAGTGCACCCACAGGCGCCAAAAGAGAGACTGGATTTGGAACCAGATGTATGTTGATGAAGAGAAAAATGCCTCATTGCCCTACTATGTAGGCAAGGTAAGGCTCAGGCCCCAGGGCAGGAGAAGTCACTGGCAGCTGATCCATAGTGATGATAATGGTGGTAAAGACGGTGATGGAACCTGGGGTGGTTGTAGGCATCGAAGTGGTAGTTGTGAGGACAATGGAAACAGACGTACAGATGGTGAAGGTGGTAGACATGTTTGTGGTGGTGGTACATGAGTAGTGATAAAAAGGGAGAAAATACCATTGGAAGTAATGGTGGTGGTGATGGTGAAGGGGAAGCAAGAGAGGTTATGGCTGTAGTGGCAGAGGTGATGGCGGTAGTAGTGATGGTGTTGGTTTTGGTTGTGGTAATAGTGATAGTGGTGGACATGGTGACTGGTGATGGTCATGGTGATGGCAGTGGTAGTAATGTTTGTGGTGGTAAGGGTAGCAGTGGTAGTAGCAATGGTAGTGTTGGTGGTAATAGTGACCATCACTAGTGATCATGCTGGTGATGGTAATAGTGACTGTGGTACTGGTAGTGTTGGTGGTAGTGGTGGTAGTCACAGTGAAGAAAGGTTAAGGAAGGTAACCGTGGTGACGGTGGTAATGGTACCAGTGGCAGTAATAGTGAAGGGAAGGTGAGGGAGTGTTATGCTTTGGATCTTAAATGTCTTCAAAAGGCATGTGCTTTGTTGACAGCCTGTGGCAGTATGAATATTGTGGAGCTTTAAAAGGTGGGGCCTAGTGGAAGGTCATTGGGGGCATGCCCTTCAGGGGGTTGTTAGGGCCCTGCCCTTTCTTGTCTGTCTTTTCTTTTTGGCTGCCATGAGGTGAGCGAGCACCTTTGTTCTTCCACACACATTCTGCCATAATATTCTGCCTCGTCATGGAAACAAAGCCACGAGGTCATGCAACCATGTACTAAAACATCTGAAACTATAGGACAAAACAAGTCTTTTCTCATTATAAGGGTGATTGATTGCCCCTTGTGTTTTGTCACAGCGATGGAAAGCTGACTAACATATGTAATTGGTACCAGGAAGGGGAGTCATTGCTGTGACTATACTTTAATGGTATGATTCAGAAAACTTTGGAATTGGCATGGAGGAGAAATTTGCAAAAGCTTGGAGGAACAGGCTAAAAAGTGTTAGAATGCTGAGGCAGATCTTAATTAGGCAATTCTGGTGGGGGATCAGAAGGTCAGACTCTGATGTGAATGTGAACAGTAAAGACAGATGCCTGAGGTTTCAGATGGGAACAAGGGCTCTACTGGAGTTGGACCAGAGACCATTTGTGTTACATTCTGGCAAAGAACTTGTCTGCATTTTGCCCATGTCTTGAGTCTTTGTGGGCTAATTTTAAAGATGATAGGTGGTTATTCTGGCAGAACATATTTCAAGGCAGCACAGCATTCAAGCAGTAGCATGGGTATTACTGGCTGTTTTTAAGACTGACAATGAAATTGGCAATGAGAATTAGGCACAAAGGCAACGTGGAAAGAATTAAGGCTTGTAGCTCGGCCGGAAAGGGAACAAATTTAAAGTTGCAGCCAAAGAGGTTCTGATTGCTGAAGAGATTTGCGCCATTAAAAGGTAGCCAAGTAGTTTGCAATGGAACAATAAGAAAAAGACCTTGAGGGCATCTTGAGAATTTGCAAGACTCCATTCCGTCCAAACTAAGCTCCAGGGTGCTCCACTCATATAGGCCTGCCTAAGAAACATTTTATGGGATTCATTTTCTTATGTTCAGTGATCCAGGCACTCAGAAGTTGCCGCAGCCTTGTTCTAAGCAGGCCCAGCTACTTCTTGAACAGTGACAGACCTTAGAATCACCCACACCATGCTGGCTTTGCAGGCATAAGAGTGCAGTAGTTGTCGGATAGGGTCATGGAGGCTTCCACCAAGATTTCAAGGAAAGCCTAGGAGACCAGTTTATACGTGGTAGAGTCGAAGATTCTGTAAGCAGCCCCTGACAGAGTGATATATAAAGCTGTAAGAGTGAAACAAAGCTGCAGTGGAGACCCAAGGAAGTTAGGGATGCCGTGAACATAGAATGCCTGCTAAGGGAAGCTGTAGGCAGAGCAGAACAAGCCCAGGGCCACAGGGGCTCAGCGGCCCAGCCCTTTTTACTTCATGTCATGCCACAAGGTACCCCAGGTACTGGACATGGAGCTACAGGATTTCATATTTGTCCTGCTGGGTTTTGGTCTTACTTTGGTCAAATCTTTCCTTTCTAACCCTCAAATTCTCCCTCCTAGAATGGGAAGGTTTACCCTATGCCATTGTGTCTTGGAACTATATAACTTGCCTTTTGATCTTCACAGAGACTCACAGGTAAGAGTTTACCTTGATGCTCACAAGAGTCTTTGGACTTGGGTTTTTTGAGTAGTACTGTAACTTTCAAGGCTTTGGGAACTCTTCAAGATGGACTAAATGTATTTTGCATTGTGAGATGGACATCAGGGACAAAATGCTTTAGCTTAGATTTTAAATGATCCCCCAGAGGCCATGCTCTAAAGGCTTTGTTGCCATCCTGTGGTGCTGTTAGACGGTGGAACCCTTAGACACTGGAAGAAAGTTATGTCACTGGGCTCTCATCTCTCTTTGCTTCCTTCCTACCAGAAGTAAACAGACCTCCATCACCACATTTTTTCACTATGATCTACTACCTTGAGATAGGCCCAAAGCAAAGAGGCCAGTTAACCACGGGTCAAAAATCTCTGAAACCGTGAGCCAAAATAAAGTTTGCCTCCTTTTTAAATTAAGTATCTCAAGTATTCCTTCACAGGAACAAAACCCTGACTAACACAGGGAAGTAACGATGGCGCTGCTGCTGGTGGTGTCAGTAGCGAGCACAGTGGTGACAGCGAGAGAAGACAAGGCAGGTAATGGCAGCAGTGCTGCTGGTGGTGTCAGTAGCGAGCACGGTGGTGACAGCGAGAGAAGACAAGGCAGGTAATGGCAGCAGTGCTGCTGGTGGTGTCAGTAGCGAGCACGGTGGTGACAGCGAGAGAAGACAAG